>JAODIE010021473.1:0-37045 GCA_027575565.1 Diploeciton nevermanni
TTACAAATCAATTTTAAGTAAGTGTTATAGTGCAGTTTTTCAACATAATGAATCTTAAACACTTCGTGACCACACTCGACAATACTCTATTCTGTTACATGTAATTCGTTGAAACATTGCAAGTAAAGTGTTGGCTGGCCATGGCAATGACCACAATAAGTCTTTTTTAGTATAGCAAACGGCATTTCCCTTGCACAAATTTTTGTAGCATTCCTTGCAGCGTTTACGAGATTTTTTCGCAGATCCTTTAGACAATCGGAGAACATGTTCTGGTAATGTTATTTTGCAGTTTATTTCTTCATTGGGCATAAGGTAACGAATAATAACTTCTCTGAACCGTAACAAATCCATATTTTTAGAGCCCCATTTTTTGAATATACCAGGCATTCACGAGGGAATGCGCGTGGAATGCAATTCATGATTTCACGAATTTGATTCTCATCCGTATTATCTGGCCGAAAATACCTCTACCATCATATTTGAAAATAAACAAGTCGCGCGAAGTTGAAAAGTTGAATTAGTCGGAAAGGAGAAAAAATGCTGCCTCGATGGCACTCGACGCAAGTCGGAAGAGCGCGAGTTTCAAATCTTGCTCACACGGGTAGTCCTGAGAGGTGAAAAACCATAACATGTTTATGATACATTATCATATTATTATGATGCTATCAGCAATTGTTTTTAGGAATATACGTTATATTATCAGTTTTGTAAATTCTCATTCGAAACTAAACAATTCATTTGGAATTTGCTTGCGTTACACATGCAATGCGTTAATTTACGAATTGTATTTGATTCTCTGCCGTTTCACAAGGCCGAAAATGAAATGAAATTATACGGCAAGAACCAGGATGGCATCATATATTACTCAAGCCGCGCCCAGCCCAGGTTCATGCGGCCGACGCGGTGGGAAATGTCGGAGGGAGAAAAAAGTTTCACTCTTAAACACGGCTGAAATTATGCACACGGTTCGAACGTGTTAAGCAGTGTAATAAAAGGCAAAAACGGAGCATCCCAAAAATGTTCACGTGGATGAGTCGGAAAGAAAAATTGGTAAAAACTAAATAATTTGTTTCTTTTACTAATTTTCGCAGCCTCCTTACAAACTTTGAATTCAGTATTATTTCAGAATGTGTCTTCATTTTTATAAATATAAAATAACCTGGCCAAATTGAGGTAAAAATTATCAAAATCACCTGCGTTTGGAGTAAATCACACTGGTAGACAATTTGTCAATGAAACTATAAAATCGTACTAATTCTAAAGTATTACGTAGATGAGACTTAACTAAAACACTTACTAAATATTAATTTGTAAAACGTTTTCGGTTTGCTGCCTTCTTCGTTATACTGAAGAATGAATATTAAACACTTCGTGACCACACTCAACGATACTCTGAATCCTAAACTAAGTCTAACTCGTTTTCGTTCGAAAAACCATCTATCATTTTTGCTTTTTTATAAGTAAGATTGCAATAAACAGGCGGACCATTTTGATTTACTTTTAGTAAATAAATAAATAGTTTTATTGGCATTAGTGAAAAACTAGTACAAACTTCGAGAGATTTTGCTAACATTGGACAAATTTTCTATGCAATATGTAATAAAACCTTTAATGATAATCAGAGCCGTTTTGACTCTGCAAGTGAACAATTTAGACCCATTTCTACTCATGTGGTTACTAGAGCAATTCTGTTGACTTACTGTCAAAACACCTCACAATAAAATTTTAATATTGCCCACAGCATACCCAATATGCTAATCTACATATTATCAGTTACATCTGGAGCTGGTTGGTGTCTGTTCTACCACGCCATGAAAGAATGGAATAAATCTCGGTCCCCTGAGTTTTCTAACCGACTCGTTACCTTATGCCATGGTTCCATCATGGCGTCTTTTGGAAGCTCTCAGTGTTTCATTAACGGATGGGCATTTAGCAATTGCAACGAACGATTGTCGATCACGCAAGCCGCATTGCTTTATATTAGCCTGGGTTATTTTTTATTTGACCTCATTTGGTGTTTATTTTACCAAACGGAAACCAAACTGATGATAGCCCACCACATCTACAGTTGCTTTGCTATGTTACGAGTGTTGACGAAAGGAACGCTGGCAAATCAAGCTGTATGTGCGCTTGGCCTCATGGAAATGACGAATCCCCTCTTGCAGACACGGTGGTTTATAAGAACTCTGGGATACCAGAAGACTATTATTTATACTATTGTTGAAGTCACTTTTCTAATACTCTTCATTGGAATGCGATTAATCTTAGGTACGTTCATTACGATACAAGTAGTTGCTGGCAATCAAGATTGGGAATTTAAACTGCTAGCCATTCTTATTTATTTAGTTTCATGGGCGTTCATGATTGACATGTATATGTATATAAGGAAAAAATACCCGAACAAAATAACACCACAAATAGTAAATGAAAGTGAAGTTTATGAGACAATATCAACCGCAACAATGTAGTATAAATTAAATAATTAAATACTGAGCTAGTGAAATCAATATCTAGGAAAATATCTGTTTGATATTTGGAGTAGTGTATCAAATACTGTATAAAATCACATAATAATCGCAATTAATTAATTTAGTTTTTCCAATAAATTGCAAAAACAAAGAAATTATATGATCAAATACTGCTATTTTTCTGCTTCAATTGTGTTTGACCATCTGCCAAAACCTGTCTAACGTTTAAATTTACACGAGAAAAAATTAAGTATTCTTGAAATGGTTGAAATTCTGCACTATTAGTGTATAGATTGGTTTCCTCATTTGAACAAATACTGTTAAAATCGTTCCAAACCATTCGTTCATTCTTTACAATTCTGGGAACTCCATGATAAGACAATCTAGAATCCTTGCTCATTACAACAACATCACCACTGTGAAGAAAAACAGCTGTTGGTTTCTGATTGATGGTTGTGCCACCCAATAAAAATATTGCACTATTACCAAAACTGAAGGATAATAATGGAGCATCCAAATTATCTTCTGAATGATCAGTATGGCCTGATAATGTCGAATCTAAATGATAAAAATTCACAATTGCAGCTTCAGCTTTAAATTTTAAATCAAGTACTTGTGCAAAAATATCACACAAACTGCTCAAATTTTCTGGAAATTCATCCTTTGCATCTTCACTATACACTTTAGTATTCCAATTGTGATGATATCCCAGAGTAGACCAACGTAATTTTCTTAATACATTATTATTGTTTCTTGCATAGTTCCACCAATTTTGATCGGCTGGTACCAAAGAATGTATATCAATATTTAGTCTGTTGGGTTTCTTTGTAAATTCTTCTAATGCTTGTCGAATCCAAAATCTTTGACCAATTGAAGTAAAAGGATTTTTAATATAAATAAATCCAGGGCATCCATCAAGTCCATATATTTGCCAATCCACAAATTCAATTAAATCAAATCTATTTGCCAGTAGATTAGAATTTGCACATAATTGAGTTGCCTAGAATTATGAATCAAACTGTACACTGTACTAAACAAATGTGAATAATTTTCTATATATTACCTTAGCTAATACATCTTCAGAAGATGAGCTATGAAAATCAATCACTTCATCAAAACTTGGCATTGGGTTCCTAGATTTATAATATTTAAATGCTTCTTTGAACATTTTTGTTGTTTAGATCATAGAAATAATATACTTATGAAAAATTAAATACCAGCTAAATGGTTGTGACATTAGTGAGAATTATCATCGAAATTCCGCCTTGCACCTGATCCCAGTCATTCCTACAAAGTAAGTAGAGCTTTATAAAGGATATATACACCCCATGTCTTACATATGACCATATTTAAAGGTTAGGTAGTATGGCATCCTCTACCTTTAGCTTGCATTCATTGCTCAAATATTTGTGACTGCCAAATATCTCGTCACAAGAAAAAATTATGCTTCCTTGTAGATCATCTACAATGTCCTACAGACAAGGCTCATAACAGGGTTTGTGTAATCATGACTTTTTTTGTTCATATTTTCAGCATAATATAATTTTCACTTAGTTTCATGTGAATTCAAAACATGCGGTCTCGGAGATGGACTTTGTCTTTAAAAAATTGTACCAAATCTTTTCAAGTAGCAATAAGTTTTGCTTCAATTGCCATCCCCATGTTATTTTTCATCAAAATGCTGCAATATACTGGCCTCTAGAACACTAATATTGGTGTTATGCTGGTCACACACTGTGGTGACATTTATATCCCACATTCTCCTGCTGACTTAATGCACTGATTAATAAATAATCCTACTGCCGGTGCACTTGCGTTGGAATCTTTGTAAACAAAATAGGGTTTTGAATTTCCTGTAGCCATTGATTGAATAAACATTTGTTTGAAACTGGCGGAAACCGGTGGAAGGATAAGCCGATAAGGATAAGGGAACTCTTACTGGTACATTGCGGAACGCAGCATTGCTTGACCATTCAAAATACCTTGATATCTGACGGTAAAAATCACGGATTAAAGGTAATGAAAAAAAACAAGAGTTGAAACGCATGCTCGACTTAAATTAGGATGATTTCGTAACCTGCCTCAACAGCTGATTGCCACGGACACCCGAATGAACCCCTAATGTGATTGCTGTTAGTGATTAATGCACTGGGGTGCCACTTGGGAGCATTTGGGCATCCAAGTTAATCTTTCTCCATGAGCAAAGAGAGGGGAAAGCGTAGGATGGACTATATGCGTGAGCTGTCATTGTACGAAATTGGAATTCGTTTAGAAGTTGAAAGTACAGTATTGATTGGGATTTTTTAATATCCAAACTGTAATTGCAAATGCGTCCTTGCCACTAACCACTTCTTGTTCAAAATTCGTAGTTGCGAACGTTGCTGACGTATCAATATTATCCGGCTCGGTACGGCAGGCTAAGAAATTTCTAATTTGCAGATGCAAGGAGTCATACGAAGCCCAAACCCGAGTCTAAATGAAGCCCAGAAACTGTAACGACCGACGTAGTACTTGAGCCCCCCACTATTGGCCGGTCGCACAGTAGCTGCATCATTTTTTCTGTTCGGCAGGTTGCAGACTCCCGGCTGGGTTCTGAACTACGACCTTATTAAAAACAGAGTTAATAGCAGGGATCGAACTCGCAATCTATCGGCTCGTGAGCCAGCGGTTTGCAGTAACCATAACGAATTATAGATATAAAACTTGTCTACTGATACAATATAAGTAAGCTTGCGTTTGCATACATATAATGCAACGTGGCGCCATCTAATTATTCGCGATGTTAATAACCAGCATGTCTTACGCTTGATGCCATATGAATTGCATTGGGCCAGCCGGTTTACATGTATCCCTAGCTTTCTGTTGACGATTAACCGCGTCTATAGCATCCAAATCACACTGGTATAAACAGAGTATTATATATTACTTGTACCTTTGTACAGTTTATACATAAATTTTTTGTGCACGAATAAAGAGATTTAAAATTGTAAGAAAATTTATTGGTTTACAATGGAAGAAGGAAACGAAACAAACGAGGTCGAAAGGTGCACCGTAGTATCAGATGTTCCAAATCCACCCGAATTTTCAACCGGTACATCCTCCAAAGAAGACGAGCAAGTTATGCCACTTGGAGAATTCTTAAAGCAACAAGATGCTGAGATGGAAGAGGTGGCTGCTGTATTGGGTGCTGGAGATGACTACAATTGTAGTTATGATCAGGTATGTTATAATTATCCCAAAATCTTCATTCATCTCTAATATAACAAATTATTCAGGGATATATGAAAAGACAGCCACTGTATGCATGCTTAACATGTACTCGTACATGCAAAACTGAATTGCCTCAATCAGCTGGCATTTGTTTAGCCTGCTCCTATCATTGTCATGATGGCCACAACTTAATTGAGTTGTATACAAAACGAAATTTTCGTTGTGATTGCGGAAACACAAAGTTTGGAGACATTGCATGCAACTTGAATCCTAATAAGGATCATGTAAATACTGAAAATCAGTACAATCAAAATTTCAGTGGACTTTATTGCACATGTCATAAACCATATCCAGATCCAGAGGAAACAGTTGAGGATGATATGATTCAATGCATTATCTGTGAGGATTGGTATCATTCAAGGCATTTGAATAGTGCTGCTGTTGAAGATTTTTCAGAAATGATATGTGAGTTATGTGTGCAGAAGTGTCAGTTCTTGATGAGTTATTCTGGTTTAGCTGTGATCAAGGTGGAGACTTCAAAGATTGATGAAGTAATAAATATAACCACTGTGGACAATAAGAATATAAACCATGAAAATGACACTATTAAGGAAGGAAGTGCTGAAGAACCTTGCAAAAAGACTGAAGTAACATCTGATAACTGTGCTTTGGATATTGGTAATATTGTCAATGCTTCTGCTGAATCTTTGAGTACCAACGCAAATGAAGAAAACAATACTGATATATCTGTTCAACAGGAAAACACAGGTGAAATCTGTACCCCGTCGGTATCTGAGAATAATTATACCGTTGCAAAAACAGACAGCATCATTATTTCGAATACAAATTCATTGACCTGCACCAAACCTACAATAAAAATTGAAACTTCGGCAAGAACTTTATTTATGAAAGAATTAAAATGGCGTGATGCTTTATGCAAATGCGATGATTGTCGACAGCTCTATGATGAACATAAAGTAAATTTTTTGCTTGATACGGGAGATCCAGTGGAAGTATATGAGAATAAAGGAAAGGAGAATTATCAGAATGCTAAGAAGAAGGCTCTTGAAGCTGAACAAGAGATTTTGAAATCTATGCCGCGGGCTCCACTCTTAAACGCTATTGCTGGTTTCAATAACTTTAAGGAACAATTGGTAGACTATTTAAATCAGTTTGCTGAAGAAAAGAAGGTTCTCACTGTAGACGACGTGAAACAGTTCTTCTCCAAGTTAAATTCTAACAAGAGGCAAAAGACATCTGAGACTACTTATTTTTGTCGCTAACTTGTTAATCAGTATTAATCGTATTAGTTTTTAGATTATATCTAAGATGCTTTGTTTTGGTTTGATTCACGCTTTAGTTCGATACAAAGTGTTTGTTAAGAACGAAGTATAAGAAATTAATATCTGCAAAATATTACATCACTTTAACCATTGGTGTTTTGTTGATGATCAGTATACTGTTAGTATATAAAATTTAATTAGGCGGCATGCATATTTATAATATGCTATAAATGACATTAGATGATCTGAAATAAAATTAGAAATTTACAAATTTTGACTCATTTGAAAAAAAAATGTGCCACATTTGTCCGTCTGCCGCAGTCACCATGCAGTCGCACTAGACGCGCATGCGTATTGGAGTATCCAAATAGGGACAAGTCTGCCGCATGTCAAAATGACACGTACGTTATCTTCAAAGTAAATAATAATTTTTACAGTACTTATATTATTTGACAACAATGTAAAATGTCTTCACTCGACGACGACAACAACTGGTAAAAGACTTTGTGGAATTAAAGTATACTCTATAGCATATTCTTTTACAGGGTGCAAGATTTGGAAAGTGCAGTGCTGGAAGAGTGTTCAGCCACTGATATATTTTGCATCTGCAAAGGAAAACCCCTGCCAGAAAGATTGCGATGCGACGTTTGGCAGGTAAATTACCATATCTTTCAGCTACTCATCAAGGTTATCAGGAACAAAAAATATTTTTAGGTTTGTTTAGATGTATCACACAAAGGAAGCCAAATAGAGCAATTCAATGAAATCTATGATCTTTCCAATCAAACTGTACTCCATGAAGATTGCACAAAGTTTGTTGCTAATTTGGCTAATGAAGAAAATGAAAAACCTTCTATCACATCTGATCTTGAAAGTATACTGACATTTTACTGTAAAAGTAGAAATCTGATATATACAAGGGACAATGGCTGGATTGAACTATTATTGCCTCTTATTACACTTGGAGAAAGCAAATCTACAATGTACAATCTCTTTGAGGGAATTCGAGATAATTACATTCCACAGGGTTCACAGAAGGATGGAAATGCATTTCATATTATGAGACTACTATTACAATATCATGATCCAGAGCTTTGCACATTTCTAGACACTAAGAAAATAACACCAGAATTATATTGTCTACCATGGTTTCAATCCCTTTTTGCAGCTACCTGCAATCTTACTGCAACTATAACCATGTGGGATTACTACTTTCAACAAAGTGATCCATTTTTTATTTTCTTTCTGTCTCTGATTATGGTGATCAATGCAAGAGAGCAGATTATGTCTATAAAAGAAGAAGACAGAAGTCAACTTATCTCAGTACTTTCTGGTATGCCCAGTGGACTGGAAGCTGAAGATGTAGCAGATTTTTGTTCATTAGCTCAATATTACTGTTTGAGGACTCCAACAAGCTTTAGAACAGAATTGATGCAGCCTTTATATGGTAGTAGTGAAGGCGCTCAACTTGTTTCTCAGGTCTTATGCTTACCAGTATCTGTTGAGGAATTAGTTGGCAATTCTTTCAATAGGGTGATGGTGGGAGGACAAGATGGAGTTCGTTTCTTTTTGGTTGACTGCCGTCCGATTGAGCAGTATAATTCAGGCCATTTACCAACTGCATTCCACCTAGATTGTAATTTATTGCTTCAAGAGCCCAGTGCCTTTCAAACTGCTGTTCAGGGATTGTTGATGTCCCAGAGGCAAGCATTGGCCATCAATTCTAATGCTGGTGTGTTCAGTACTTCTAGACCAATCAGAATCTAGCAATAATTAATTGTGCTTGTTTTAGCTGGAGAACATCTTTGTTTTCTTGGATCTGGTCGAAATGAGGAAGATCAATATACGAACATGGTTGTTGCCTCATTTCTACAGAAAAATACTAAATATGTATCTTTATTGACTGGCGGTTTTGCTGCATTACATGACGCTTTCGATTACGATTGCTGCCTTCAAGATCACAATGCTTTCCGATGCGTTGTGTGTCTGCCACGGCTTGGTGAGAATGCCTTTAACAAACTAGCAATGACTTACCTCTAATAATGAGATGATTACCTTGTTTACCTATTATTCTTGGCAGATACTGGTATTCCTAAAACGCCGACACAAAGCGGAAAGCAGTCTGACATTTTTGGTAAAATTTCTGCAGCGATGAAATCAAAGTCCGCTGAAGTAAAAAGCATGCTCTTTGAGTACATTGTAAATCCAAATAATTCCGCCGTGCAAGAAAAACATGTTTCTAGTAATGACAAACAAGGTAAACGTTATCGAAATGTTGCACCTGTATTCAGCATTGATGATCATGATGATAGCATTACAACGGATTCGGTAAAGAAGCGTAACTGTTCTTTAATGATAATTTTGACTATAATGTATAATTCACAGAATTTGGAGGATGATGGCAATAAGGAGTTGGTGTCTATTCAATCATGGGTTAAAGATTCAGACGTTATCGAGCATTTTCCCTGCCAGGAAGTACAAGTTAGCGGATCCATGTACAAGAGTCATCTGCTGGTAACAAGTACACATTTAGTGGTCATCAGAGAAGTTCCAGATAAAAATGACACTGGAGAAATAATCGTAAAACGTCCACTATCTACTATCGTAAAAATCACGGCAAGGAAACGCGTTCCAGATTTGATAACGTTTAAGTATGGTATACCTGATGGTGATTCGCTGCTGATTTCTGATATGGATCGTTTCTTAATACCAAATGCGAAGAAAGCCACCAAAACTGTATCGGATCAGATCTTAAAAACCATGAAATCGAAAGATTAATTGTAGTCAAATTTTTGTTTCTTTACAGTTGACGCAAATATCTAACTTTCGGCCTATCTAACATAGAAAATAATTTAAAATATTAATCACCACTTTTCTTAGAACTACTAAATGTTTACCATAAACCAAACTATTAATATAAATCAGGCTTAATATAATATAATGTACAGTCCATGTTTAGCAAGCAAAGCAGTGAAACAGAAGTTGAGAATTTTCCATGATACTTATACTTAAATCTGCATTATTTAAAATCATGAGGCTTGGGTATGATTGTAATGTTGAGATGGTGTAAATAAAAAAGGTTCTACCTGTGTTACAAAGTTTACATTTTTCATGTTTATTTAAGCTACATTATGATTCACAAGCTAAGCAATGACTCTTTAACATTTAATTTAGACATCATATCCAACAATGTGACGCTTTCCAATGCATTCACCAACATAGAACCAACACAAAACTTCAACTGTTACCAAGGTGTTGAGCCATCCCTCACGAACAGTCACCTGTTTCCATTTGCCATTCTTGGCACCACTAATCAAACGACCTACAAATATATGTATTTGGATTACATTTTACTTACTTTCACATAAAATTATGAGCATACCAATGCCAGCCCTAATTTCTGGAATATCTCCTGGAGATGGTGGTGTAAGTTCCACTTTGGCATATTTCAAGAAGGTGGCGAATTTCGGACGAGCGTCAGCCAGCAATTCTGAATAAAAATAAGATAAATTTCTATCATATGAGGAAGATTTTGTTCTAAGGTTATTGTTACGTAATTATAAATATAATGCAAACAATGGTTAATAAGAAGTAAAGTAGTCTTTATAGACTTACTGGAAATAAGTGGGCCCACCTTCGCTGCCATTATTTTTCTGTTTTGTAGCTTTCAGACAGTTTGAAACTAAAATGCGCTTTTCAAGGATGTGATCGTGAGGTGACAGCCAAATGTAGCACGGCCGACGAAACCGGTCGAAATTGATTGAGAGTAAAATTGACTTCTAGTGGTGAAAAAGTAGATGTGCAGAAAGCTGCCTGAGAAATTATATAAATTAATAGATGTCGTAAGAGAAAGTAAATTACAGGAAACTACATATAATTCATTACCAACCACTAATGTAAAGATCTCAAAATTCCCTTATCTTCGGTTATTTTTGTGGTTACTAATTCGTCTCAGGTGTCACTAAATCGTTACTTCGTGCCTCCTTGCCCCAATGTGGCGGAGTCGAGTCATTTGGTTAACATCCGATTCTTTTTTACCTAATGCCGGGCAAGATGTTTTAAATTAAATCGCGAAGATAATGTTAACCAAAACTCCGAAGTCGAAATTCTTCAAGAATATTAAACGAGGTGCGGCTATCGTATTTGTTCTGGAAGCAGTCAGCTTTGCTTTATGCTATGCTGGCTACTACAAACTGAATACCGAGAGACGTGCGTTATTCTGAATTATTATGACTTGGCAATCATTAATTTCTAATGTTTTTACAGAGTTCCGTTTATACATGAGGGACAGCTATCCTTCAATACTTGAGCTATATTATAAAACTGGTGAAATTCTTGGCAATAACAAAATAAGGGAGCAAGATAACATTGCTTGGCAGATTACAGGTCCACCAACTAAATAAATGGCATTGAAGCTGTATGTAAAATCGGCAATTTGGCTTATTGCTGGAACGTCACTGGGTTATGGTTTATTAGTGTATTGTACTGCCGGAAATTTAAATAAGCCTAGTTCAGTAAGTTATAAATATATTGTACCTTAATATCTCTGGATAATAATCACAACAATGGAAGCTTTGCATGCAGTTAGGGAGTGGATTGAGCTATCTAAAATTGTTATGGTTGGGTGGGGTCTGGGGTGCAAACAAGGAAACAAATTCTTGGAAGGCATGTAGTATGTTCTCAGGCTTGATTATGCTCCAGATCCCAATTCAATTTATTAAGATGACAAAGCTTGGACATACTTGGTAGACATTGACAGAAGTAGATTATACAATTTGAATAATTTATTATTTTAATATTTATTATTTTTATTCTTTACAGTCTTTACCAGGTGCAGAACAGAATCCTACTCTTAGAGCAAAACAAACCAAACAATTTTTTGACATCTTGCAAGGTGCAAGTGAAAGTAAGCAGCCATACCATATTTTTCATAAAGAAAACCTACACAAGGAAATTCTGAAAAATGGATCTGGATCAGGTAGACAAAGCGGAACGTAAACTGGAAATCTTGCAGAAGCGTCAGTTAGAACGGCGAATAAATATACAACAACAATATCGTAAAGACATTCTAGATGTAAAAAATGAGACCATTGATTACTTCTATACCAGTTTCAAGGAAAAAGAAAATGAAATATTGAATTTAATAACAAACTCACATCTAATAACTAAGGACAAGCTATCATCATACTTTGATAACATTTCTAAGCAAATTTTAATCTTACAAAAATATTTAGCTAGCAGTACTTTGTTTCTTAGAACATATGATATTCAAGTTTGCCAAAAGGTTATCCATAGTTTGAATGTGCAGTTAAAAGAAATGGAGGGTCAGCTTATGCCTAAGAAAAAATTTGGATTCAGAAAGAAAAAAAATGAATTGATTAACAATGATGTAGTTGATAGAAAGATGAATGGTAGTAGTCACCACAAAGAAATTATGTTGGATGAAAATTATTGTGGATTTAAAAATGAAGAAGATAAGATATTGACCTTAACATCTTTAGCTGCTTTTAAGAAAGATGTCAGTGTAACGAATTTAGTCAACTGTACAGTTTATATTCATGGTGCTCCATCCACGTTACACATAAGTAATATTAAGAATTGCAAAATCTATTCAGGACCAGTGTCGACTTCTATTTTTGCTGATAATTGCACTTATTGCTCGCTATTTATAAGTTGTCAACAGTTAAGGCTTCATAGTTCAAAAATGGTTGTTGTATACTTGCATGTCACTAGCCGGGCAATCATGGAAGATTGCACTCAAATTCAAATCTCACCCTATAACTATATATATGATGGCATTGAAGAGGATTATGTAGTCGCTGGATTGAATCGTGATGTTAATAATTGGCAGTGTATTGACGATTTTAACTGGCTCAATAGTGAGAAGAAATCACCGAATTGGAGTATTTTAGAATCGGCCAATCGAGATAATTTAAATATCGACCACTCGTAGGATTGTCTGCAACGCTTATGTTATGAAAATTATATGACTTGTTCTTCATTATGTATAATTTCTAATATTGATTAAATATTCAAATATTTATATTGTAACTGTTTTGATATTCTGTGTTAAGTCTCGTGATTGCTGCTGTTGGTAGCGAAGTTAGTAGGGCAAAGGCATATTTTCTTAACGTTTAGTCAGGTAATTTTTGAACATTATGTTGATAAAATTTCACTATAATTTCAATAGATTCTTTTAATTCTATTTATGAAAACGAATGCATATCTTTTATAGAGACCTAAACCATAAAATGAATTGTTATGAATTTGCAAAATTGTTCAGATAGCATTGTAGTAGGGTTTTGTGTGGGCCATCCTTTTTGTTATATGATATAAAGAAGATTTGTGAAATGGTAGTACTTTTGAAAACATACGCTACTAAACAAGGCCATATAAGTCACAATTGATTTCTTTGAAACAAATCTATGCTATGATATCATATTTCGAATTTTTCCAAGAAATTGGTGTGAAATATATTTGGAAATGCCAATGGTACCAGGGGTCGGCAACCTGCGCCTCTTTGCAACGGCCAGCCATAGCACTAACATAATTCAAAAAGAATCTCTTTTTTGTGAGCGGCTAAACGGCGTTCAGATTAAAATTGAAAGTCTTTATTCCGTAAGAGATGATCATAATTCAAAAAACCTGCGAGTTTTTGTAGATCCAACTGAAATGTTATCTGATCTAGCAATAAATTCTTTTTTGTAGCCGGCAAAACGCTGTTCAAAGCCAACATAAAAAGTTTTTCGTCCGTGCAAGATGATCTTCACTCAGAAAATGTGTGAGTTTTTGTAGAACCAACTGCATCTCCGCCATTGGATAATTTTAATTTTTTGAAGGATTTCCTAAATGACATCGTGACGCTGAGCAGCATGAGAAAGAAGAGGAAGATGAAGAGAAATACGAAGAGGTTAGTAAAAAGATTAATTCTTACATCAACAAAGACAGGGAAGTGTTATTGTGGAATTAAATTCCAATTCCAATAGAATGGTGCTTAATGTCGGTTTAAACACTCTTCAAGACTTTACATCGGTGCAGGCAGCATCCTCCGCATTAATAAATTCGCAAGAAGAATAGAAGCAGTTCTATCATTATAAATGTATAATTTCCCTCTTATTAACTACAACCTATAATACGACAGCCGCAGCAACGTCCGCGGCACCAATATACGCAGCTTGCGGTCAAGAAACAAGGCTCTCAAAAAGCGTGAAACTTTCCAACAGTCTTACATATAAGATTATTGGGAAAAAGAATAAAACGTTAGTGCTTAAGAGAAACGATTAAAACGTTTTAAATTTAAATGCACAAGACTTCAAAAAGTTAATCTAAATTGGAATGATTACTATTTCAGCATTAAGAGCATTCAGAAATTTAAAGTTCTACCTATTTTATTACAATTTCCTAAATAAAACAATTTATATTGCGCAACCGCATCAATCGAAACTTAAAGATACTAATGCACAGGTGATGAAAATGCGTAAAAATGACGATGATGATGTGCTTTGTTTCTTAAAGGCGGTCTAGTGTGCCGTGCATAGGTAACGTCCAGGCGGTAGAAAATATAGAAATTAGTCTCACTCGAGTCTCACTCTGAGAGCTCCATCTGCTACGAAACTCCCTCGCGTTTTCTCAGTTTCAGGATCCGTATACAAGTAATTCAATGAACGTTCAATAAAGTTATACTAAATTCCCTCGCTAAAAATTCTCTTAGTTGAGGCGGTCCTTTGTAGGCCGAAGTTAATCGAAAAATTCAGTTGCGTCTCCCCCACAACATTTTGGTCCTTCAAACCGGATAACTTTGCGAACGGTCTGACAGACCTTCGCAAAGCAAGTGGTCGCCACAGGCGACGTTTTAGTTTCTTTCTCCGCTCGAAGAGCACTCTGCATCATTCCAACCCTGAAGAGAGTGGCTGCAGTCTCAAAGGTGCTCTCAGCAACGAGAACATTATCGGCACCTCTAATTGTTAGAGCAGTGCTAGGTTTGCGAACGGTCTTACAAACCTTTGCAAAGTAACCACCGTCAACGTGCGACGTTTTGCTATCTTCTCAGCCCAAGGAGCGCTCTGCTCTACTCCTACCGAGTAAACAGAGTAGTTGCAGTCTCAAAGCTGTTCTCAGCTGTACAAAGACAGAGAGGCAGTCAAATTGGTCCAGTGAAAAGTAACCCTACCAACAGAACCGGCCAGTAAATCCCACGAGCAAACTCGCTACAAATCTCATTTAACAGTCGCCATGACAAGTGCTATGATAAAGACTTGCATTCCGCCTCAATACAATAATCGTTAATGCCCACAATTTTGCCGATCTCTTGAATAATCCTGCCGAGTTAGTTCCCGACACTATCAAGCGGGAGCTTGCTCGCCAAATTGAGTCAGCAAAAGCGCTTGTTGAAACAATAGAGGAGCTTGAGTGTTTGATGCTGATGTTTCTGAGATAACCTTTAGAGACTTGTTTAAGGACATGATAATTAACAATCCAGGGATAAGTCCGCCGCGAAAATTCCACTACTTGCGAGGTTTCCTGCAAGGAAACTTTCGCGCTCTTGTGGAGGGAATCCCTCTGTCCGATGCTGCCTTTGATATCGTCTGGAAGCAACTTAGTAAAAGATATGAGAATACCAGAAGCATCATTCGGTAACATGTTCAGGATTTACTTTCTCTTCTCCCAATTAGTCACAAATCGCCAGACAGCTTTTGGAAGGTAGTTGATCGGGTCAATTCTAATCTAATGACTCTAGATAAATGGCAGCGTCCCACGAACCATTGGGATGACTTGCTTGTAGAGCTTATAGCTCAAAAACTTGACGCGTTACTGTTAAATATAATATAATTTTCTATGGTTAGCCATGGAAAATGATTGTAATATAATCTAGTAGGCCATTAGAGAACTGATGTAATTGTCAGAATGTGCAAGATGTGGAGAGTTCAGTAAAT
This sequence comes from Diploeciton nevermanni, assembly GCA_027575565.1. NCBI lineage: Eukaryota > Metazoa > Arthropoda > Insecta > Coleoptera > Staphylinidae > Diploeciton > Diploeciton nevermanni. The sequence continues at coordinate 15,895 of JAODIE010021473.1, forward strand.
ATACTGCATGTGTAAAGACCTCGTTTTTTCCGTTGTACAAATTCTTAATATTCTTATCAACCCCAACCACCGCAATTAACAATATAACTAAAAGATTATGGGCCCAGACACGGTTAAGGGCTGTGCAGTTTTTTAGAAATTTTGAAGAAAAAACACAAATGCGTATAGTCTATAAGACTGACTTGGTCAGTGTGTGTCTAAGCCAGAGAATACTTGTCAGTGTTGGTCACTAATAGAGTAGATTGACGAACAAGAGACGTTATCGAAGAGTCTGGAACAATTGTTTGGCGAAATGGATAGCGTGATTTTTAAGTTAGAGGGACAGAAGAATTGGAATGTTTGGAAATTTCAAATGAAGGTATTATTGAAATCGAAGGAGTTGTATGATAGAACTAAAACCAGAGGGTTTGACCCAGGAGGAAGAAACCATATGGAAAAAGGAAGATTCTAAGGCACAAGAGATGATAGTAATGAGGCTATCAGAGCAAGTAATGTCACATATATTGCAATGTAGAAATGCATTTGAAATATGGTCAAAGCTAAAAATGGTATTTGAAGCAACATCAACGACGAATAAAGTAAGGCTCCAACAGAATTTTTTTTAACATAAAAATGGAATTAGGTGAATCTATGTTAGAATATATAACAAAAGCTCAAGAGATTTGTCATAAGCTAACAAATCTTAAAGAAAATGTGCCAAAGCAAATGACATGAATATTAATGGCCCTAAGAACAAAATATTATCATTTTTGTTCAGCATGGAAGTCTGTTGACCCAAAACAACAAACATTGGAAAATCTGTCTGCTAGATTTCTAATAGAAGAAATGAGAGCAGCTCCAATTCAAAGCCAAAAACTAGAACAAAGTGTGGCATTGAAAGCAAAAGAATACAAAAAGGAACAAATAAAATGCTTCAAATGTAATAAATGGGAGCACATAGCAAAGAATTGTTATATGAACAAAAGAGAATGTTATATCTGTAAAAATGGACACTACATAAAGGACTGATGAATAAACCGAAAGAAACGGCGGGCACAAATATCGCACTAATAGTAGAAACAGAATTTAGTAATTTGAAGGAAAATAGTGTTATAATAGATAGTGGATCAACTGATCATATGTTTAATAACATCAAATGGTTCTTTGAAATAGAAAAACCGAAAGAATTAAGAGTTGTGAATGTAGGATATTGTGAAAATATCTGTGTGGAAGGAACAGGAACCGTGAAAGGAAAAAAACTCTTAAGGGAATATCATTAGAAATTAAACATGTATTATATGTTCTAGATTTAACAGTAGACTTGATAAGTGTATCTAAATTAACCGACAAAGGTCTTGACTCAAAAATTAGTGGAAACAAATGGACATTTTCAGAAAAAGCATTGAAATTTTTTATGCACAAAGAAAGAAAACACTCTTGATCAAAAACCCAATAAAAGAACGGAGGCTTACACTATGTGGCATGAGCGTTTAGGTCATCAGCTAAATTCAAATAACATACTTAGAGAAAATGGCTTGCCTGAAGAAGTTAAAGCAAAAAACTGTGAAGATTGCATCATGAGAAAGATGCACAGATTACCGTTTAAACAGAGTGATAAAAAGATAAATAAAATAGGCCAGTTGATACATGGTGACTTGTGTGGTCCTATGGAAGAAAAATCAATAGGAGGATCGAGATATTTTTTGATATTAAAAGATGAATAAATCTGAAGTCTGAAGTGGCTAAATGTATATATAATATCAAATAATATCAAAATTAAGGTTATAAGAACCGATAATGGTACCGAATTTGTAAATAGCGAATTAAAAAAAATATTTCAATCGTGCGGAATAACTCGTAAACATTGGTAGCATATACCCCACAACAAAATGGCGCTGCAGAAAAAGAATTGCGTACACTGGTAGAAGTGGCAAGAATAATGCTGCAGGCTGCAAATCTGGGAAAGCGTTTTTGGGCTGAAGCTGTAACACAATGGCATATGTATTAAATAGAAAGCAAAAAGTAATGATCAAAACAGAAGCCCTTATGAAGTTTGGACTGGTCGACCAAAATACGATATTAAGAACAAAAGGGACGCAGTATTTGTTAGCAATACTAAAGATTTTAAGTTTCAAGATTCTCCTAAAAGTGGAAGTACTTCCACTACCCAGAAGCTAAAATTAATATTGAGAATTCAGAGATGAAGAAGTCCATGAAAATTCAGAAATTGAAGAAGTACATGAAAACTCAGAAGTTGAAGAACAAATTTATGTACGTTCCAGTACACGTTTAAGGCGACCACCTGCATATTTACAAGAATATGCAATGAAGGCTAAAGCATGTTTACTAAGCTATGATGAAGCAATGAGCAGCAAAGATGCATTGAATAGGAAAGAAGCAATTGAAAAAGAGAAGAAGGTTTTATTAGAAAATAACACGTGGACATTAATTAACAGTCCAGTAAATAAGAAAATAATAGATTCTAAATGGGTTTTTAGAATTAAGGAAAACGAAGGAAACAGTGTATATAAAGCTAGATTAGTAGGTAAAGGATTCCAGCAAAGTAGTACAGACTTAGGAAGCCTATATGCGCCAGTTGCTAGGCTAGAAACATTTAGAATTTTAATAGCTGTAGCATGTCAATCGGGTCTAGAACTGTTTTAAATGGATTGTACAGTAGATTGGACAGTCAGGTATGTAAGCTGAATAAGTCACTTTACGGATTACGAAAATCGCTCAAGTATTGGAATGAGAAATTTCATTCCGTTGTGGTAAAGGAAGGATTCCAAAGGTCAAATGCAGATTCATAAAACAAAAATAATGTCAAGGTATATTTATTAATATATTTTGATGATTTATTAATCGAAGGCAAGTCGAAGAATGAGATACAAAATATAAAAAAGATATTAAACAGAGAATTAAAAATGAAAGACTAGGCCGAATTAAAAATTATTTAAGTATTAATGTAAAGTATAATACTAAATTGGGTATAACAACCATTGATTTTGATTTTTCTATTTTAAAAGTGAGCAGATCAGATAAAACATTTGAAAGAACATGTCGATGTTTAGTAGAGAAAGTTTAATGTACGCTGCACAAGGTACAAGACCAGATATTTGTGCAACGGTAACAATTTTAAGTCGTTACTTAGAATATGCAGGTCAATCTTTATTTAATGCATTGAAGAGAGTATTGAAATATATCAAAGAAACGATAAATTTAAAACTGGAGTATAGAGTAATCAGGAATCAAAAAGTAATAGGTTTTATGGACGCGGATTGGACAGGCGAGAGAACAGACAGGAGATTTACATCAGGATATTTTCAAAATATTTAATAACACCGTGAGTTGGAGGTCAAAGAAACAAGATTGTGTAGCCTTATCCTTCCACGGAGGCTGAATATGTTGAGCCTAGGAACAGCTTAAGTTTGTTGGATAAAGAATATAGTGCAAGATTTATCAATACCTCTTTGATGATAATTAAGGAGCAATCAAAATTGCTAATAGTTCACCTGGAACAAATAGACTCAACACATTGACAAAAAAATACATTACATGCGAGAGAAAGTTGAGCAAAAAGAAATTGAAATAGAGTACATAAAATCTAATGAGCAACAAGCAGATATATTAACAAAACCAATAACTAAAGTGTTAATTGAAAAATTAAGAAATAGTATCATGAGTAATACGAGTAATACGTTACAAACTGAATAATAGTTTGTTATAAAGTTAAGAAGAAGAAGGAACGAAACCATTCAAAAGTAATATTGAGAAGGGGTGTTGAAATATAATATAATTGTAATATAATCTAGTAGGCCATTAGAGGACTGATGTAAGAGTTCAGTAAATATACTGCATGTGTGAAGACCTCGTTTTTTCCATTGTACAAATTCCTAAGTATTCTTATCAACCCCAATTCTCCATCAACTTGCTCTATGTGCGGGGAGAACCATCCAATTGTCAAGTGCCCCAGCTTTCGTGCGAAAACAGCAGGCGAGCGGCGGGCCGCCATTTCTTTAAGGCAGCTCTGTTTTCAGTGCCTTCGGCCAAATCACGGTGCTGCGTCTTGTAAAGCAGAAGCTTGCCGCAAGTGTCAGCAATCCCATCACAGGTTTTTGCATCTAGAATGACCAGCGGCCCCAGCAGCAAATCATGCCTTCCCGCAAACGGTAACCTCGCTTAACACGCGTCAAGTCAAGGTGCTAAATGACCATGATGAACCTGTTTATCTGCGGGCTCTTTTGGACTCTGGGTCCGATGTCAACATGATTTCGAAGGCTGCGGTCAAGTTGTCGGGTTTACCCTCGCAACGAACCAAGCAAAGGCAAAGAAAACACTGCTGGGAGCGGCAGCAAAAATGCTAATGGAAAATTAGTGCTGGAAATTCATTCCGGCACTTCAAAGTGTTAGCTTAAAAATCGAAACATGGGTGCTTACTGAAGTAACCGCAACCATCCCCAGACAAGGCTTCAATTCCAGCGGGCATTGTCCTCGCTGACCTAAAGTTCAACCAACCTGCTAAAGTGGATTTGCTCTTAGGATCTTCTTCACAATCTTATATATACTGATATATGGATGGATACGGATGGATAGTAAGAGGTTGTATAGATTTGCCCTCCACAGAACGAGAAATTTCCTCACATCAAATTCTGTGAAATGGATCGTATCACCGCCATACGACCAAGCAGCACTGAAGAAAAAATGCGAGAAGCATTTTGGCCGCATTACTAAGTGCCATTCTACCGGTCTACCGGTTCTTGCCCTAGAACGGCGGCTGGCAAAACGACCCTATATATCAGCAATATCGAAATTTCATAAGTGAGTACGAGGATCTTGACAGGAGTCAAGCCTGATGACTAAGCTCCGCGTGGTTTTCAACAACATAAGTGAAATGTACTGGCAAATACTGCTTGCGTCAGATGATCGGCGACACTAGAGGATCTGGCGGCGATCCGATCCCATTTTTCCTGGCTATTTGCGCATTAAGAGAAGTGGCACAAACCATGCTAAGATCTCATTCACTTGGCGCCACTACCTGCCTTAGGGACTTTTACGTGGATGACTTTATAACTGGATTTGATAGTGTTCCAGAACTCTCGCAGATACAATCTGAATATTTACATACGGAGGCTTTTTGCTGAACAAATAGGCAGGCAATGACCCGGCAACACTAGTGAGTGCGAGCCAAGACTCAGCCGAGTCTGTCATCATACAAGGCATCGACGAAGTGGTATCCACGCTAGGAATGTCATAGTTACCTAAGTCTGATATCTTAGGCTTTAATACTCAATAACCGCGTAAACAATTTGAGCCGAGTTTGCAATGGTTTCAATCCTTTAAGGCTTATTGGTCCTGTTATTTTTGTTGGAAAGATACTCATACTCGTGGAAATTGCGGTGCAACTGAGATGAAGGAGTATCCACTAAACTTGCCGAACAGAGGCAAGACTTTGAAAAGTCGTTGATCAGGATCCACAACGTAAAGGTGCCGCGCTGCGTCACTAACCACGATTCAAGCGGTGCGGCAGAAACGAACTCCATGGGTTTTCGGATGCCAGTGTAAAGGCATATGGTGCGGCCTTATACATCGTCACCATTAATAGAAACAACTCTTCTCTCCCAAAGCTCTGGTGCACCAGGTGTCGAGTGGTCCTTTTAAGACCGTTTCAATACCACGCCTTGAACTTGCTGCAACATTGTTGCTTGTGGAACTCAACGATTACGTAAAGCAATGTATCAAGCAAGAGTTCTTCAAAATCAATTCCTATTCCGATTCGGAAATAGATCAACTTTGGCCTACAAAAGACCGCCTCAACTAAGAGGATTTTTAGTGAGGGAATTGAGTATAATTATTTGAACATTTATTGAATTGATTTTATATTAAGAACTTTGAGAACTGGGATACTAGCCGCAATACAGTTTCGTAGCAGATGGAGTTCTGACTGAGACTGGCCTTTATATTTTTCTCCGCCTGGACGTTACGTATGCGCGGCACACTGAACCGCTTTTAAGAAACAAAGCACAAACGGTAACGTCAAGGCGCCCTAGAGTAATTCAGAAGCTTAAAACTAGCGCCGGTGACACCAGGTCTTCTAGACCGATTGTGGTAAGCGACTCCAATCGGTAACAATAGTAATATTAATGAAAATCTAATAACGTTACAAAAAATGTTGCATAATTTATTAACAAGGATAATAAAAGTTCGTAAAAGGGTGTTTAATATAGCGACAAATAAATATACAACGAACAGTAATCGTATTAAAATGTGTCTATAAATTGATGAACAATTCTGTAAAAAAATAAAATTATGTTTATTCATATTTCAATGTATGCATAATTAACTTATTTACAGTATTTTTTATTCTTTTCAACAGTCCTACATTATAAGATTTGATATTACATAGTGAGTGAATTATATTATTTTCAAATTTGTTATATTTATAATAGACTATCGCTAAAAAATATAGTTTGCTATTCGTATAACGGAATGCATGTTTAAATTTTAACGGTAACGACGGAAATTCGTTGTTTGTGTAGCCAAATTGAATTTTGCTGTAATCGTATTCATTAATTTCCCGATAACAATTATTCTAATAAAACAGCAAATTCACCCGAAATGTTTGCTGTTTTCAATAACAATTTGTAAGTAAATACCGAAGAAATGTGTGAAAACGTGATTTGTTTATCTTTAATAGTTCCGACGTTATAAGTTCTCAAAGTGAGAATTTGTGAAAAGGGGCAAACGTTGATTTGAACGCATATTCCAAACAAATATACATTTAGAATGAAATGAAAGTATGTTCACTAGATTAAGCATGAGTTGCTCAATACGATACTGGTATTCCAATTTTCTTGACGCATTTAGTTTTGGAGATAGAATTTTTTTAGTCAAAAAGTTGAAACTCGATTTTTACTCATTTTTGCGGCTGCAACAGTTCTAAATGATTCTACAGTGTTCCACAATGTAATCAACGGAATGGCTGCAGTAATAGTAGTAGTAGAAGTTGGTATGATGATTGTTTCGCTAGACCTTCTCCCGTCCATCAAATTCGATTGAACAATCCCTCTCGAACAATGCTTCTTGCATAGCATGATTTGATCTTCTCTTTAAAATAATTTTGCCCGCTCCCGCTTTTAACGAAAGTAAATTTTAAATGTTGAATGCTTGTTTTGCTGAACGATTTTGTTTCTCTGTCGGTGCAATAAAATTTCAATTTAAATTTCTCACTTTGAATATTTGACGTTTCTAGCCGGGTATAATCAAAATTCTGTTATTTGATTAATTGGAACATTAATGCGGGCTTGCAACCGCATGGCTCTACATTCATTGCATTTATCGTATCTACATCCAAGACTCCTGTAGGTTTAATGCCATAGTGTTCCTAAAATGTAATAACTGTATTTTGAAAAGAAGTTTAGAGTATTGTTGAGTGTGGTTACGAAGTGTTTAAGATTCATTATGTTGAAAAACTGCACTATAACACTTACTTAAAACTGATTTGTAAAACGTTTTCGGCATGTTGCCTTCTTCAGTATATTTGTACTTAGGTTAATTGCGGAAGGCAACATGCCGAAAACGTTTTATAAATCAATTTTAAGTAAGTGTTATAGTGCAGTTTTTCAACATAATGAAAAGAGGTTTGTCTTTGCGTTTCTGGACCACCAAGACTTTTCTCACTTTCATCGCTTTTACTTTTAGCAGAAAAATATCCAAATCGTTTCAGATACGTTGTTGCGAAATCATAATCGCTAATGGCAAAAAGAAGAATAAATGTATGCAGATGCATTGTTAATGCGCGACTGAATACAATCTATCAAAACCACTTTACGCACAATTAATTTTTCCCTTGACGTACAATTTTCTGAATTAAATAAGCATCAATATAACGCACCAACTGCAATTCTTGTTCATAGAATGACCCCTTAATTTCACGTTCATTCGAATCTTTTAGAAAGTATGCAGTAAGATTGGAAATTTTAATTTTATGAATGATGAATAGTTCAGTAGACCAGTTAGGGGTATAGCCTTTATCGAATACTGCTTTCTGTTTACTAATTCGTATAGTATGCGAAATTTTAATTTCCGTTTACCAGCAAATTTGATATGGGTAAATGCTGATTGTAATATCTCTTTTTCATTGCTTTAATTGACATCAGCTGGTGCCATTCCCGTAGTAAGATGATGTGGCGTGTTGTAGACGCAGGTTAAACATGCGATAAATTCTCGATTTCAACGAGCCTTCAAAAGTCCGTTTGAAAATTAGTTAGACAGCGTCTTGCTACATTTGCGGCAGATTTATTTTTCAGCGTACAAATCTACGCATACTTTGAGAAACAGTTCATAATTACTAACGCGTACCTTTATTTTCATTTGAATATAATATAAAATCCGCCAAATCAGCCTGCCACAAATCGTCAGTTCCTTTAATAATTATTTGTCTGGAATAATTAATTTGTGCTAGTCTATGAAGTTCTTCAACAAACTGTTCTTTTACCAACTTCTTCACCAACATAATGATTGTAGAGCTCTATAACGGTTGATTTCAAATTAAATTATTCACTTTGTTGATCGTGTTCTTCTTGTTTTAGCGATTGTGATAATGGTAGCGACGGCGGATTTTGCTTTTCCAATGCCTCTTCAATCAATGTTATTCTATGCGTAATTTATTTTTTACAAGTAAAATGTTCGCAAATTATCAATGCGTTTATTCATAATTTTAAACAAGTTTTCTTCAAAGTGTTTTTTACTTGCACCTAATTTATCGATTCCTTTAGTATTTTAATTTATATGCTTATCTCGAGTGCTTCTACATTACTGGTAGCGTAGAAGGAGTGGTGAATGAGGCGGGGGTAAATAAATATCCAACGATAAATTCTAATGGCTTTTGCTTTCTATTTGATGAAATTCGTTATGAAATTAATGAAATGAAGATTGATAAAGTGCGAGACGTTGGAATTGTGAACAGGATTAAAGGATATCTTATTTTCATTCAGAATGATAGTAAATTTATTATTGCCGGTTGGAAGGGTACGAGTCACTTATCAAATTATAAGACGGATTATTTTCAGTACATATTCCAACTAATTTGCCGCAGACTCTTGCAGAATAGTTACAAGTGCAAACCAGGAAATATTTCTTCTATGCTTGAGAAGCAATAAGAACAAACTCTCAATTTTCTTTAAATCATGTAGAAGTTCTATATGCTCTAAAATTTATTGGTGTAACACTTGCAATTTAACAAAAATCATTGCAGTTTCTAAATCAGTGATTTGCGCAACTATAAAACAATTTGTTTCAATAATAATTTCAATTAATTCTTCCGAATGATTTAATACTTTACTCATTTGTTCTAATCTTTGATTAATTTTATTAGTTCGGATAATAGTTTCACTCAGGTTCTGATTTAAATTTGAACTTAACTGTTTATGTGTCCATATATTTTTTTCATTTCTTTTTGGTTTTCATTTAATTCCTTTAATTTGGATTCATAATATATGCCATATGTCTTTTGTAAATTTAGTTCTATCCTAATATTAATCTCTTTTTTTTCATTTTTTTTTTATTTAAAACATGCTTATGAATTAAATCTGACAAGTCAAATGTTTTCATAATTTGCCACCCGCTTCTTTTGATAAAAGCTGTGCCTAACCGTTGTGGTAAAAGCAGAAGTTGGTCGCTTAAGTGGATAAACCCGATTTCTTTGTTCCTAAAATTAGTGATCGACAGCATCATTCCCTCCATCCTAAAAAAAATCTCCTACTTCAAAAGTAAATGATTTACATAAAATCTTTTGATAGATTTTCTCTTTGTTTGCACGAAGTTTTTCTTGTACCTGACGATAAATCAAATCTAATTTTTGTTTGTGTTGAATTAAATAATTATCATAATAGTTTTCCATGTAAAAGACATCATTCGCATTGCGTAAACTTGTATGCCTAAATAATAATTTAGTATAAGTATTTAGTATAAGTTAGTAATAATAATAAAAAGGGTGTGAACCCTGTAGCCAAATGTATACTGTTATTATAAGCTACTACAACATAATTCATGAGATTTCCCGGTGTATCATTAAATTGATCTTTCATAATTCGATACAATTCAATTAGAGTAGAGTGAAAACTTTCGTCAATTCCGTTTAAATTTAGATTTCGCGGAGTTGTAAAGTAAAATTCTATTTTACTTTTTATTTTTAATTCTATTTAAATCCTGTTCCGCTATCAAATGTAATCCAGGACGGTACTCCTTAGCACTTAAAATATTTAATTAGTTTTGGGTCTACTTCAAATTTTTAGAATTCAAACTTAAAATTTGTCCTATTATTGTAAAAGCAAGAACTACTAAACTTAAGAATCTTTTTAATTCAATTTCTAAAGTGTCTACATGAACTAATTCCATAGAACAACTCATTTTCTCTGTTAAAACTATTGGATTCTGGAGCGGTGACGTTGAATACTTAATGGAAGCACAAACCAAGCATTCCTTCACAAAGTCCAAAACCAGCATACTCATATTTGGTTAATAATAGAATCGTTTTAATTTTGTTAATGTATCTGTTATTCCACAATGAGCCATTTTACTTACGTAATACGTTTTCATTAACTCTTTTCCGTACTTTATGCAAGCATCTTACTAGGTTAGGCTTCTCTCCTAAAATATTTGCATGAGCTCTCTTTAATTCTTCATTTAACTCAGCATCATTTAAATAATTTGAAAATTTGTAAAAACCAACCAAAAAAATACTTCTTAATGAGCAAACCCAGACACACTTCCATGCAGTCCTTAGATCCCTACGACTAATCACATAATCCTCAAAATACTCATCCACGTGGAGAAGCAAAAAACAGCCAACCACCCCCAACCTTTTCAATCAACAACAAATAAACTCATACTGAAGAAGATAATAAGCCTTCATATTCAACGTAATAAACACATCGTTACTACACTCAACGATACTTAATTCTCTAAGTAAATCTCATTACAAGCTTTAAATTTAATGCTTTTAGCACTCATTTTACCTCTATAGATTATAAAAATAAATCGGATTACAATAAAAAAAAATGCTGATTCAACAATAGATGTTTCCATCCGTTGTGTTAATTTACACAATTGATTAGAATTTGATAGCAACTATTCACATTTCGCCGGCCCATAGTTTAGTTGGTAAGACGTCAGACTTGCAGCAACAGCGAAGCATATCTTCTGATTTACATTCTCACTGAATCCAGTCCTACAAAGTAGGGGTCGGCAACTTTTTTCGGACGGCGGGCCATTTTCGGATTAAATAAATTTGCGCGGGCTACACATTGGAACTTGTGTATTATCAAAATACATTTTTTTAATAAACTCACCATCCATAAATAGTTTGATATGTTTAGCAATTATAATCGAAAAATGTGAGGATGTTTTGAGCAATACTGAGTTTTGTTTGATTTTAGTGTTTTTTCTGTGGCATTGGTAAAACAAAAGATTAACAATTTATAAAACTAATACGCCCGACACATGAAAATAATATTCTATGATAAGATAAATTGAACATAACCCTAAATTATTTCGATGATGATTAATAGAACAATAGAACAACCTTGTGCCCCCAATTACAAGGTAAAACATAAATCGACATAACAGATAAAAAAACAGAGAAAACAATAATTTCTAACCTAACCCGCACATTCTTGTCACTAGTCACATGGGAATGCTATAAATTTGTTGTATTTTCTTGAATTATGTTGGAGCTTTGGCGGGCCGTACAAAATGTTGTTGGGAGCCGTAGGTTGGCGACCCCTGGAATAATGAAATGAAGGACGAGTACGATGTATGCAGCTTTTGCAAAATAAATAACTAATCCTATTAGTGCAAAGGAAAAAAATTATTTTATTCTCGCTCGATCCAGGTTATGAACAAGTAAAATTTTCAAGCATATCCTCAAAATGAAACAACTCTTACTTCTTAAACTTTCAAAGTTGTATAGGATCATGCAAAATATTATTTTCTGATTTGTTATACTTTCATGTATTTTTATTATTGGAGTCTAGTTTTAGTTTAATGGTTTCGGTGGTCTTAACGACAAACAATAAGACCATACTAATCTCCAACAACGAAACGTAAAAGAAAATGTAACAGTATAACATATCAATAAACACTTCATACAAAAAAAAACAATATTCTTAATCTTCTTTTGTACGATAATTTCATTCTAATACACATTCATTTATTTATCACGCTGTGAATTTCCTCATTTATACTCATCAGTTGTCAAATGTGATGTACCTTATTTTTATTATTCTGGAAACTCCCAGAAGACTACTTATCCTTCAGGATTATACAACGTAACTAAGAAGATATGAAATTGAATCGGTAGCCCCAAATCCGCAACCCTAAGTTTTTTGATTGTAACTCCAATTGAATCAATAATTTTAAAATGTATTGATAGCAAACTTTTAAAATATTAGAATTCAATGAATGCTGAGAGTCCTAAAACTAAATAAATAAGGGAGACGTTTCTTTTATTAGGACATAAATATATGAACCAATTTCATAGATCTACCATCAAAACAAGGCATGTTTAAAACCAGAAATGATTCACAGTTTTACTCTTCTCGCAACCGAGGTGTGGTCTAAGCAATTAGGCCTAAATCAGATTCAACTAGTCAATATATAATATTATTTTATCAGCACAACACAACCACAATATAACATATCATACAAGAGGCGCAAGTAGAATAACTGTCCAGCACACAATAGTTAATTTGGAGCATTCTAAAAGAATTAATCATTAATGTTTTTATTAGTTTACGCAGGAAATGTCACGTAACAATTCACCACCAACTCTCTAATGTGATCTCTATTTGTTTTCCAATTGCACTCCATATATACTTTTGTGTTTGGAGGTAGCAAATTCGGTGTCAATCCCCGGCGCACACAATGGGAAATTTCAGCAAATTTTGTATCAACCTAGCAAACGAGCACCCATTTAAACAATCTCTACCAAATGTTACTGAAGAGAAACATTATAACGCATTTCACGTGGCTAATTGAGAGTTGAGTTGTGCACTATAACCCAACTATCAGGAAGTCACATCTAATTGTGCATCGGATATTGTTAACTAACTGTAATTTTTCTATATTAATACAATTCAAGTGCCATTTCAGGTTTTTACTAAGTACATGTATAATCATTTACTTGATATCGAGCTGATTTTGTGAAAACTGGCGCAATAAGTTAGAGTACATTATTTATTAAAACAGACTGAAGAAATTTACCCTCCAATAATGCCTTATGACTATTTGTATGCATAATTACTTTTTATACATATAGTGTTATCCCTAAAACACACAACATCGAGATAAAACGTAAAGTACAATTAATATACATGTATATTGTGTATTTTAAACGCTTTACGCGTTTTTTTTTTTCAGTAGTTGACTATGAAGTTTAAGTATCAAGTGACTCGTTAACAAAATTCTTCTATGAAGAAACCATTTGTCAACCATTTAAGAACGAGAAGCACAGCTCTGTTATTTCCATTTTGGGTTCTTATAATTAAGACTTTCACGTAGTTTATGTTGTGGCCAATGCTTTAATGGAAGATGACAGAAAACGCCATTAAAATTATCCTTTGATCGTAGTCAAAGGTAGCAATAAATGTTTGTAAATTTAATAAGAATCGTGTATCAATTGTTTTAATGTTAGCAGTGTTTAAAACAACCATATTTTATATGGCATTTTCTAAGCAGTTACTGTTTAAAAAGTGCTGCTTCATTTGTATTTCATATGCCGTAGATGTGTTAGTATAGATAAAGTTAAAAGTGATGTAAAGATATATATATATATAGAATAGAGATTCCATCCAAAACCCACGTTAAACACATTTTCGGCTATGCATTTGGTCAAATAAGATGAACGTGGCACACGCGAGCCAATTGAACTTTAATAAAATTTCAATTTTTTGGTTTTAGCTTGAACGCCCCTTTTAAAGAGGTAAGACGATGAGTTAATCCTAGCAACAAGTTATGATAACAGGATGTGATTCCGAAAATGTGTAACTATTCCGCGATTTGCTTGTTGAAACACGCTGTTTCATATGAATATCAAATCCAACAGCAAGACATTTGTTATAAATTATTTTAAAGATTATGTAAATATTACGAGTGTTATCGTTCTTTAAATTTTGGTAAAGTAGAGTTAATGGCATTTGCTATCCCTTAAACATCGACGACCATCTTTTTGTGTATATCGGTATTGCCAACGACTGAACAGAATTCTTCGAAAGATATTTTTCCATCTTCGTCTTTATCAGCAAACAAGATTGTTTTGTCAACAATTTGTTGTAGTTGAGTATCTTTTAGATTATTACCAACCATCATTTTTAGTACCTAAAAGTTAATGTGACATTCTATAATCGTACATCTACAACCAATATCAGTATTATGTTTTCAATTGCAATTAATGGATTATGATTAACAAAAACAAAAGTGTCAACATTTACATCTTACCTGAAATAATTCACCATTAGAAATGTAGCCATCATTATCCATGTCATAGATACTAAACGCAAAACGCAACTTGGATAACTTATCTCCCTTGACACTAAATTGTGAGACACCCTGTATAAATTCTGCAATATTAATCCATAATTTATAATTAGTATTGGCAAAAAGTATATCTTTAAAATAAAATCTAGGTCAATCAATTGAAGAAAATTTTTACCTTTAAAATCAACCTCTCCATTACCATCTGCATCAAATATGTCAATAACACGCTGCACCAGAGGATTTTGCTGGAGCTCAGGTAATTGCATGAACTCATCAATACTCAAAGCACCTGAATTGTCTAAATCCAACTTCTTGAAGCGTTTGCCGAGACGGCGAATTTCATCAACATCAACTGCAAACAAACAATATCACTGTAAACAAATTACTTTCCTCTTATTAGTGTCAATATTTAGTCAGTAGAAGGTACTTTATTATTAATGTGCTGCATTCCTCTGCTTAATTAGCCAGAGACAAGGACACAATTTAACAAGAACAAAGTATTAAAGATACTTACAGTTTGAGCATAGCTCCATGGGTAGAGAAGTTTCATTACCCTGAAATAATCAATAGGAAAACATTTATTTCTTTGCTAATAATATTTGGAGAAATGGGCTTGCCCAAACCAAGATAACAACCATTTTTGATTTGATCATCGGCGCAGGGACCGTCGCTAATAGCTAATCGGTTTGCTGATATTTATGAAATTGTAATTACCATGCTAACAATGCTGGGATCACTCTTTAATTACTAAAATAACTACAAATATCGTAAAATGTGCTGCCTCGACACACTACACTCTAGTTCCTACTGTGTATCATATCTTCATGAGAGCGCTGGTGCTTGGCAATGCAGCGATGAGGTCGACGCGGTTGATACAAATGTTCAATCAATTACATTAAAAGCGCGCCTTGCCTGCCAACTTGTGCACCCGATCTTGTTTATAAGCTTTTTATGAGTGAGTAGTACAATATACTTAAGTATTTGTAATGCGTACTAATACAAGATTTATAATATAGCACTGATAAAAAATTTGTCCAGGTACAAGGAATAGGTCATTATTATTATTAGCACGTTATGGCATTTGGCGTGAGGTAGTTACACGTGTAGCGGGTGACATGGATATGTAAAAAAGTGTATTATTAGAATGAGGTGCATTCTTCAAATATAAACAAACATTATGTTGTAGTTTCTTAGTTTCTAGCATTCCAAATGTATATTTTATTTATAAAATTTATTACGAACCATATTATTTTTTTGTTGCGTATTCTTATTTTTGTTTACGTTTTTGTATTATATCAAATTCAATAGACATATTTGTATTTTTCTAACAATTTCTACAGTATTACATACATATATAAATTTGTGTTTATCGCCATCGTACTTTTGATGTGCAATTAAACGTGGCAACGCCGCCACCCGAGCAACATTGCAACTCAGTTGTCAGCCAAGTTCACGGCTCTAAAAATATTTGGCTCCTGGTTGGGTTACGTTCAGCATCGGACCTCTTTTGATATCAACCAGCGAGGTGCGATGGCCGCCGGAGTAAGTAGTTTGAAGTAATCAATATAAATCCACTCAAATCAAAATCCATCTATAAATATTTCAAGTGCATTTATTGTTGCCAACTAATTTTGTATTCTCTAATACGGATATTTCTTTCAGACTTTGTACACTTACCCCGAAAATTTTCGTGCATACAAGGCGCTTGTGGCCGCTCAATATGCATCTGCCAACGTCCAAGTAGCCACCAACTTTGTTTTTGGTGAAACCAACAAGACTGCGGATTTCTTAAAGAAATTTCCTGGTGGGAAAGTGAGTGATATTAATTGTATTATATAATATAATTTTTTCATCTGTGTATTTACAAAGGTTCCGGCGTTTGAGTCCAGTGATGGCAAGTACTTAAACGATAGCAATGCCATTTCATATTATGTTGCCAACAATCAGTTGCGTGGTGCTAGTGATTATGAAAAAGCACAAGTATTGCAATGGATGAGCTTTGCTGACAATGAAGTGCTTCAGGCAGCAGTGCCATGGGTCTTTCCTGTTATTGGAATTATTCAATATAATAAAAATGTAAGTAAACATTTTTTTTCTGTGTATACTCTCATCAAAGGTGAATGTATGTCTTATTAATGCATTTCATAACAAAGCAGAGTAATATTATATTTGACACTTCCATGCTTTTTATTTTTTCTATCTCAATGAAAAGCTTACTATGTCAAGACATTTTATATATTTATATTCTAATACCATGTTAAATTTTATTATACTTATTGGCTAATTAGCCAATGCAGTTGCATAAGCACAGTCTATTAAAGGAAATGAATTTTTCAGAACTTTGAGAAGGCCAAGGAAGATGTGAAGAGCATTATGAATGTTTTGAACACTCATCTTACTACAAGGACATACCTTGTTGGTGAAAAAATTACATTGGCTGATATCACTGTTACTTGCACTATGCTTCATTTGTACACAAAAGTGATGGATCCCATATACCGCAAGCCATATCCACATGTCAATCGTTGGTTTCTTACAATTGTAAACCAACCACAGTTCAAGGCTGTTAATGGCGAACCTAAATTGTGTGATAAACCCGCTGAAGTTGATGATAAAAAATTTCAGGCCCAAAAACAATCAGGTATGATCATTGTGAATGTCTGTTTAATTTAGTGTTCAATGTCAATTTACTGTGCAAGCTGCTCTTAATAATCATTTGGAAAATACCAAACCTAACAATAACCCCCCTGAAACAAAGTCAAGTAAAAAAAAGAAGAGTAAGTACATATAATAACATTAGATAATGTATAATCACATGCTTTGAATATTGTTATTAGCTGTAAAAGTGTGTAGTAGTTATTATAATGAAGTTTGCATTGTAAGTCTGGACCTAATAGATTATTTCTGTTCACAGGCAAAGGAAAGGACAACAAGAAGGAACAGAAGAAGGAAGAAAAGAAAGAACAGAAGAAAGCCACTCCTAAAAAGGAAAAGGAACCCGAAGAAGAAATGGACGCTGCTGAGGCTGCTCTTGCTGCCGAACCAAAAAGCAAGGATCCATTTGAGTCCCTTCCCAAGGGCTTGTTTGTTATGGATGATTTCAAGCGTTGGTACTCTAACGAGGATGCGTGTGTCTCCATTCCATTCTTCTGGGAGTCGTTTGATCATGAGAACTACTCCATCTGGTTTGGGGAGTACAAATACAACGATGAACTCACCAAGGTCTTTATGAGCTGTAACCTTATCACGGGAATGTTTCAGCGCCTAGACAAAATGCGAAAACAAGCATTTGCCTCAGTTTGCTTGTATGGTGAAGATAATGATAGTAGCATCTCTGGAGTGTGGGTATGGAGGGGTCATGAGTTGGCATTCACATTGAGTCCCGATTGGCAGATTGATTATGAATTGTTCGATTGGAGGAAATTAGACTCTAAAGCTGAGCTAACAAAGTCTGTAGTCTTTCAATACTTTGCATGGGAGGGAACTGATAGCAAAGGCAGAAAGTTCAACCAAGGCAAAATCTTTAAATAAATTGCTTTAATGAAATTTCCGGTATTCCATCTGTAACATCTTCTACCTTATGAAGATATTTGAACTCATTTGTAAATTAAAATAAACATTTTGATGTATGTTCATATTGTTTTAGAAACAAACTTTTCGTCATGTTAAGAAATATTTACATTTCTTGTTTTTTTGTTAATTCTGGTCAGCTGCAATGCTTAGCAAAGAGGCTGTTACAGTTTGGTTCATTAACATTGATCCCGGTTTATAATTTATTTTTCAACGGTTTGTACCGGTGATTGCGGATTATAACAATTTGAATAAAGATTCAATCAACCGTTGCTTGTTTATTCTATATCTAGCTCTAAAGTTAGGAGCCGCTTAAGTCTTCATCGAAAATTAACATGAAACTAGTTTCTCTGAAATATTCAAGAGTGTGAGGATATCTGATTTTTTTTTAAACGCTGTTCAGCTACCTGCTCATCGGTAGGTAGTATTACATTGTAGATTATGTGTAATTTAAGGAACACCGACACGGTTGGGGGTATCTCTAAATATTGTTTAGAATAAATTGAATAATTAAAACGACAATATATGATTGCTTTAGGGACTATTGAATGGCTTTAGGAAGTCATTACTACCTACCTACCAACCGACTAGAGTAATTTTGTATTGTCCATGAATTGTCAGTGTATGAAATGAAAAAGTATCTAAGGGCCGAACAGCTTCACAATTTTTTAAATGGAAATTTAATAATCTTTGTTTGTTGGAGCACACTTATAACGATTTAAAAAACTGGCGGCACACGGAGAAAAAAGATAAGTTTAAGCATTATTTACTTACCAATAACCCACTGCGTAAAATAACATGAACTTGGTCATAAACATGACACTCGATTAATCATGATGTGCCGGAAACGGTATTCTCAAACGTTTTCTTTTTAATTTTGATTTTAATGTTTGACCAAATATTGTCTTATAACTTTCGTAATTACTATAAGATTATTTACTGAAGGAATATATGAAAACGTAATTTGTTTATCTTTAAAAGTTCTAAGTTATTAAAGTGATTTTTTGTAATAAAATGTAGACGCTGATATGAGCGCATATTCCAAACAAAATATTTAAAATAATAAATAAGTTGCCCAATACCACACTAATTTTTCAATTTTCTTGTCGCATTTAGTTTGAAGTACTCAGATTTAGTATATTAAAAACAAATTTACAAAAACGATTATAGGTAAAAACAGAAGCTAGGAATTTATTACTCGACAAAGTACCAACATAATTCAAAAAAACACAACAAACTTATAGCTTGAGCGTGCCGTTACTGCTGACAAAATGTGCGGGATAAATTTGTAGTTTAGGAGCACCTCAATAAGCCCATGTTGTTCTTAAGAATTTCTGGTCAGCAACAATCTATAATGGAGAGTGAGTGCGACTGCGACGGAGCGAACGAGAGTGAGGACAATTACTACAGGTTTCTACCGAATGTCGGTGGATGGCGTAACGGGATTTATTTTGAAATGCAAGACTGGGCGAGCCGTAAATGGGAGGCGAGCTAGAGTTTCAATTTTAGAGTTTGAATCTAAACAGGTGCAAAAATAGTTTGAATTATACACCCGCAAATGATTGCATATTTTAAAAGTTGCATCCTGTGCGGCGAGTTTCAATCACAATTTTAATGATGTTATTAGGATATGCATATGTCGCAAGTTTTTAAGCGAGAGTTTGACATATGTTTTTAAGATTGCATACTGTGTGAGTTGAGAATGGGGTGAGTGGGAGTTTGAATTACTGCTGAAGTTATTAGGATTGCAAACAGGTTGTGCACGCGAGATTTCGGCATGCGGGAGTTTGAATTAAACACGTACAAATTTTTAAGTGATTTTATTCTAACGATTATATAAAAAAATTCCACTTAGAAGAGGAGCAAGTTATTCTTGCTGGAAATAAATGCAGACAATTTAAAGTTTATAATTAGAAATAGTTAAAAGGAGACATACGACAAACATTAAAAGCAGACCTTTAAGATCTGCCCGTCTTATTAATTCGATGCAGGCCTCTTTAGAGTTCCAGAAGTCTTGTAAGGTCCCCTTTACATAAAATCGATGAGCGTTTTCTGTGCCAATGCTCATGCCCGATGGTATGCTCATGACTTAATACTAAATAAAAAAAAATGGTATATGTGTAGTCAACTTTTGAGGCTGATTGCGGTAGTGGACGAGAGAGGGCGTGGGTAGCAACGGAGTGATGAGTGAGTGAGGAATGTGAGCGCGGGAGAGTCAGAGTTGAGGAGGAGCGAAGGAGCGAAGGCGAGAGTTACAGGGAAAAGGGTGTGAGAGGTTAAGGTGGAGAAGTGTATTGTAAGGTAGTAAGAACGTGGATGTAGGTTGAGAGTAGAAAAAGTTGACTGAGTATTGGTAGTAATAAAGTTGACAACAATTCAGAAGTGGGATAACAACGCTGATGATGGACGGCAGACGAGATTCGGCAGGGTACCAAACCATGCACGTGGCAGACATGCCGGGTGAGGCAGGATATAACCACACTTTGTTGGCGCCGGGTGAGGCAGTGGAAGGCGGAGGAGCGCGAGGGCAATGGGATTCGCTGGGATCTGCGGGAACAGAGTCGCCAGGGGTCAGGATGTCAGGAAGCGTGCCTGTCCACACCTTGACGACGGGCCTTGGTGCGGGGGAAGAATTGCTACGGGCGGTGACGGAATTGGTACGGCGGACCTCGACGATGCTGCAGACACCACCGGCAACACGCATACCTAGGTTCAACGGCGACGATCGGCAGCCAGAGGAGGCGGTAGAGTGGTTACGGGCGATCGAGGCTGCGGAGAGAACGGGGCGATGGGGAGAGGAGATTATGATGGAAACGGCACAGCAGCATTTAGACGGCACCGCGCATGCCTGGTTTGTTGCTCGCCGGAGCGAGATGACGACGTGGGAGGCTTTTCGTGTGCGCTTCTTGCGTAGCTTTGCGACAACGGGTTCTCTGGTGGACCGCATGGAGAGGCTGCGGAGGAGGCGGCAGGAACAGGGAGAGAGCTTCTTTACATACGCACACAAAAAGTTTGCGCTGTGTACGGGTCTTGGTCTCTCGCTTGAAGAAATCAAGCGGGAAATACTGGC
>JAODIE010021484.1:0-36788 GCA_027575565.1 Diploeciton nevermanni
GACTACCATTTATGTCAAACGACGTTCTCTTGTTCTTCATGCATAAAAATTGAAGAGACAGAAATGAAAATATCCATTGCTTACAAATTAATCTTATAAATTAGTAGTTTATTATTGTAGTTTTAAGAGGAATGGTAAGACATAGTTTTGTCTTAACTTGCTTCTAATAAATTTCAACGCATTTAACCTTTATGGTGACAACTGCTTAGTTGCTTCACATTAGAGAACTCATGGTACGAGGTTGCATTTTTCCGAAAGCGTGCACTGATGCAAATTTCCACCGTTTTCACCGCTAGCTTAATCATGATGTTGCCTAGTGAAGACGCGTATGAAGAAGTCTACGTGATGCTTAGCTGATGGTGTGATTGTCTTTGGAAAGGATGTGCGAAAAAATTGCATTTTCACATCGTGCAAGTATTTAGATTTTTCATACAATTAATGTGAATTAAACGAAAAGTAAGAATGACACATTCTGATAATTAAAATGGATAATATAAACTTTTACTTTTATTGTTATAGTGTTTTAATATTAAGGACTAAATAAATAAAAAATGTATTATTTACGAAACAAAATTGGCTGTTACAGTTTTATATGATGGACACGCTTATTCTTCAAATTCCTGCACGCCATGTTTGAGCAGTTGGTTGCTTATATTGCAAAAATCAAACATTACAGTCTTTATATTTAAAACCAGACTTTAATTTGTTATTAAAATTATTAAGAGGCAATGAAGAATAATATCAGAATGGAAAACGTATCAATTAATGAAAAGCTTTCCTGTGACATCTCAAAAACTGAAAGATATTAGCTTCTTACTTTATTTATTGCAAATAAATATCTCAATACTCAATGTCAGTACGTTAACCATCGACAAGTACAATAGAGCCTACTGCATTCATGCTGGGTACCTACACCGTACTTGACCTCCATTCCATTATAGTGCATCTATTACTAGGGTTATTAGCAGTTATTATGACTGAAATCGGTGGAAATATATATTATATTAAATATACTCCCAGTAGGATTTAAACCCGTGTCCTAGTATGCACCTCGCAGTCTGCTACAATCAGATTATTTATTAAACATGAAATTGTTAGTTGCAGACAATATGGATAAATTTATTTAATATAGTCCTCTCTTCTTAAAGAAACAATTACATATAATGCTGACATTTTCTGACTGCCAGATAACATAACTATGTCCATACTTGATAAATTTACAACTCAAACTGGCAAAGTAACGAAACCAACGTAAGGCTCAAAATTCCCACTTGCCTCTTGTGACTTAAGTTTCAACATCAGCAACAAGTTAATAGCTCTATAATTATGCATTAATTTAACACTCAGATAATATTCATATCGCGTTCATTTTCTCGAGTTCCTTGGAATTTATTTTGCAATGTTGTCATCTATGTTGCTATTGTTACATTTGACGTCGGGTTTCCATTCAATCATGTTGGAGGAATAATAATTACAGGTACATATTAATGCAATGGAATGCAGTGGTTTTGTGAAATGAATAAAGTGAAGCAAAATTACTCAACATTGATGATTCACAGACTGATTAATCGGAGAAGCATGAAGAAAACACCAAATGTTTGAACTATTTCATCTTAGAAATTGACTAAGTATGCTTTCGTCTGAATATGCAACCAAAGTTACAAGAAATTACTGTAGAATACGAAAGCATAACAAGTAATTTTTAAACATAAATTAAGGACTTTAAACTGAATTGTCAAAACTGGAATTCAATTATTTCATTATTTGCATAGTTTATATTACATTGATGTGAAGTTGACTTTACCTCTTTCTAACTCTAATCTAATAACAAAATGTAATCCGAAAGAATATGTGCAGATTCTAACAAGATTTTTGTTGCTGATTCCTCTATAACTATTATTGTTTCATTTCAATATCAGTGGTTCTTAATTCATAATTGAATTAACTTTCATCTTAGTTTTCATAATTTAAATTATTTTCTTGTTAAATTTACCAAACACATATTAGTACACCATTACGTCAGGCGACCTCGTCCCGGAATCGTCTCGCTTAATATAATAATAACCATCGCGTTTACCATTCTTGCTTCCATCTACTATTTTTTTCACGCAACCCGCTCAACAAATGACTTCAAGTGTATTGTCTCGCACATTGTACGATGTCTACAAACAGCAGAGGCATTGTTTCATTCTTATTGCACACAGTTTCACGCTACAATACCTGTGTTATTACGCGCAATTGTACGCCAAAGAAGTACTTGCGCTCGCGTAATAACAATACAGTTGCAGATGGCAGTAGTGTAGCTGCAATTGCAGCAACTACAGCATCAGCGACGTAATACAATCACGCCTCGACGATAGCGACAATGACGTGTGGTTTTAATAAGACGCGCGTTTATTAGAACGATTTTTAATTGCTGGGAACACGCGCTTGAGCAACATGGCTGGCATTCAAACGCATTTGGCAATTGAAGTATTTTGCATTTGCAGTTTAGCACGTCGACGGGTTATTAAATTGATAGTTTGTAAGTGAAACAAAAGAGCTTCTATCTTAGACAAATGAAAAATTATTAAAAGAAAACAAAGGGAAAACAACAAAATTAAGTTGTTCTATCTATCTCCCTAGCAAAACGTGAAACCAAGAAGGTATGATGAAGTAAATAAAGCAATAAAAAAATAGGCGTCAAATAAAATTTAAATGCATCAGTCAATAAAGAAATATTTTTGCAAGGCACTTAATATTAAGTGTAAAGTATGCCAAATCATCATTTTACGAAATAGTTTTTAAAACATTGAATTATTCAATAAATACTGATTGCAGATGCTAAAGATATTAAAAATGTTCTATAAAAAATATTAATTAAGTGTCAAAGTTATTTCAACTCTCAACATAATACTAAAATTTAATTAAAAATGTTAGACATGTTATTTTTATGAAGATAAATTATGGAGACATTATCACCACTTAATTGGCTTTAAACTGTACACATAAAGTACATAACAAGCAATTTCTAATGATTGTTAAGAATGAAACAAGTAATACCACTTTAACCCATTTTTATTGGTTATCCTTGAAACTTCTTTTGAATAGGTTTTGATAACAAATTTGTGTGTTATAATGTGAATATAAATACAATGATGAAGGAACATCTGATTCACTTATTTTCATAAGTTTGTTGAGCCATGTTTGATTTCAAAATGAACTATTTGGTTCTCTTGGTATTGTGTTGTGTTTATGTATCGGGGAAAATTCGTAAGTGAGAATATGATTTGTAAAATATAAATTTAATGTCGATACGTTAATTTTCAGCAAGTTATATAAAGACTTGTTCAAGGGATGACAATCTAAAACAATGCTTAACTGAGAATTTTAAAAATGTTGTGGAAATTATTGGAGAGAATGGTATTATATTTTTAATGTAATTCATTAAAGTTATGCGGTGGTTTATAGGAGATCCTTCATTACAACTAAAATCCTTAAACAAGATCCACGTTGAAAACTTTACACGGACAGCGGGTGAAGATTTAGTACTAAAATTAAAAGATGCGAATTTTATGGGACTTGGAAAATCCAAGTTGAATGATATTTCAATAGATGATAAACAATTACAGCTAAATATACAAGTTCCTGTCCTAGAAGTGATTGGTACTTATGAAATAAAAGGAAAGTTACTATCGAAACCGATTGATGGCGACGGCGTACTAAATGTAACATATGGTAAAGAAATTGATTTATTTACTTAGAACCTAATTTAATTATATTATTGCTATATTGTAGTTAACTTGACTTACGATTACAAAGCCAAGTTGAAAACTAACGAACAAAACGGGAAATCTTATTTCTACGTTGACAACAATTTTAATGACACACAACTTGGTATGAAATTAAATCGTCTATATGTTAATTTTGGTAATCTTTTTGGAGGTGACCCAAAGCGTGGGCGTGAAATGAATGTTTTCCTAAATGAAAACTGGGAAGATGTATACGGCGTATTTGAAAATATTACTAGGGAATCGTCTGCATTTGCACTTCTGAATCCAGTAATTAATGCGTATTTGAAGCGCATACCTATTGATTTATTGTTTTCTTAGGATACAGGTGATGTCTTTATAAATATAATGTGCAGATTGTTATGCAATAAATGCATTTGGCAATAGGCCAAAAACGTGTTATAAATAACTAAAACATAATCAATAGAAATTTGTCAGTTATTTGATAATTTTTACTTTTTACATATGTCAGTAATGTGGGTTGCTTACAATTAAAGAACTAATCAAATATTTAACACAAAGTAACAGACATTTTGTCGTAAGTTCTTACCACACACATCAAATATTTTTGCAACGCATCTAGCAACATCTCTCTTCACTACTTTTCCAAAATGCGCAATTCGTAAAGTGCAATTGTTTTGCAATCTGATTAGCAACCTGTGATAATAACTGCATATTAATAAACATCATCACAGGCGAATCAATGCTGCAATAAGTATTATAAACACCACATTGCTCAATAAACTTTTCCTTTCCTTCTACAATCTACAACCCGATGGGTATTACTGCGAGCACCTTTTGCTTGTCGTGCATTGATAACGATTTTAATTAAACAATTGCAACTCATGCTGATCATTTTGCAAATTGTATAGTGTAGAATTAGATAGATAAGAGTTAACATTTTTTAAATAAAGTTTTCTTGTTAGATGTTTTTTTTTTTAAATTCGTGATGTTACAAACCATAAAAAAGTCTCAATTCTTTTACTCTTTACATGTGAAGCATGTACTGCTAGTAAATGCTTGTAATAGAGAATAAAGTAGGCATAAGTGTGCCTATCAGGTGAGCACAATAATAGAATACAATGTTGAACAAGTGAAGAGGAAATCCACACTGGTGGCAAGTTAATAATTGCGCGCAATCACTACTTTCGTTTTCGTGTGAACTGAAAAAGTCGGTGACATTGTATGCCAATGAGCAGGAAAAAACTAATAAAACCGAGTGTTTATCTTGAAAAGTTTCTTCAGTTTGGAGTTTAAAAAGTTAGGTGTGAGTATATTTTTCACAAGATTCATGTTAATTGAAAACAATGCAAATGCAAATGAATGTTGTAACAATGTTGTTAAATTAATAGATATTTAATTATTTCGGGAAATCAATTAAGCTTCACTTCCAAAGCAAAACTTGTAAAGTTTAGCTTTAAAGCCGGTTATCTTATAAAATTATACTTGAAATCAATTTGCATATTTGATAGCTTGTAGTTTATTCAACTCTCTATTAGTGTTGATAATTTGGTTATAACATATTAATTGGAACTGCAGTTATTATCAATGAATCTAAACTGATAAATGCCGCATTTTGGTCTGGCTTCCTGTTTTAAACTTTTAACATGTTTGAGAATTGTTTACTCAGAAACTCGAAATAGAAAAGCATAAAACTTTGTTCTTGTAAAAAATAAACAACTAAAAGTAAATATTACTAGGCAAATTGTTGCTTTTTTTATAACGTTATAAAAATGACATCTTATCATAAGTCAATACAAATATTTCAATATTTCCAAAAATAACAATATTTTCAATAACATTGTGGAACAGCAAATATCCATTTTAATCAATTATGATGTTCTAGAAAAAAAATTTCGAGTCGTCCATATTTTTTTAAATTTAGATTTTAGTGTTGAATTACATTTTATTATTAGATCATTTAGCTGTCTTTAATAACAATTCGTGAATAGATACTGCATAAATGCGTGAAAGTGTAATTTGTTTATCTTTAATAGTTAGAAAGTTACAAGTTATTAAAGTGAATTTTTGTGAAAAAGTGCAAACGTTGATATGAACGCATATTCCAAACAAATAAACATTTGAAATGAAATGAAAGTATGTTTACTCGATTAAGTATGAATTGTCCAATACACTAGTATTGCAATTTTCTTGACGCATTTAGTTATTGACATAGAATTCTTTTAGTCGAAAATTTGAAATTTACCCATTTTCGCGTCTGCAATAGTTCGAATGTTTCGACTCTGGCTACGCGATTGTGATGGGACAATATATCAAACTGCAATCGAAATTTGACCAAAAAATAAGATCAACCTTAAAATAAAGATTGACAATTCAAACATTCCCATCAAACCGCCAAGACTTTTATGGTTAAAACACTATTTAACATTTACATTTAATTATTACATTTCTTCCATTTATGGTTCACAGCATTTACCACTTTTCTTTCGTCTTCTTTCCAAGTTGCTTCACGTATTACTTCTTCCATTTCGTGCTACCATTTTCGACGCTTTTCATACATGTTACGCGTGTTTTTCTAGTAACCGGATCATAAATTCAACAAAGCGTCGAAAATGTAGATGAAAGCAAAAGCAACTCTTCAACTGTGTTCAGCAATAAATCACAGTGATATGAGCAAAACACTCTCTTCTTCTTGGATAAACAGTGTACGTATGCACTTGATGTTTGTTTGCAAATAATTAAACAATAAGCATCTCCTTATACGTGCCCATGATCCATCCGCTTTGCCAAATCCGGAGCGCTCTCGTGCGAAAGCCATTTTCCCACAATTTTATTTAATAAACGGCTTGCTTTCCGTTTTCTTTTCGCAGTTTACGCTCGTCGTGTGTTTGGATTTTGTTCTAGTTAAGTGACTGCGT
The DNA here is from genome assembly GCA_027575565.1 of Diploeciton nevermanni. NCBI lineage: Eukaryota > Metazoa > Arthropoda > Insecta > Coleoptera > Staphylinidae > Diploeciton > Diploeciton nevermanni. Next base: position 6,650 of record JAODIE010021484.1, read on the forward strand.
GTAAATTAGCCACGCATGGTTTTCGCTAATTATGCGCTACTGCCGAATGACAAGTGGTCGAAATTAATTCTTGCTATGAATTCCTTTTGTTTGTTCAATGTTAGACGGTGGTTTATAATTATTTGAAGGATTATGATGTAGCTTATACATTAGTGAGACAATAGCCAGATTAATTGTTTCGTGTATGAACTGGAATTAGTTTTGCAATGCATTAATTGTGCATTGGTTTTAATAATTATGTTGTGGAAGTGTGAACAATTCCGACATGGGTGACAAGGAGCTAAAAAATACTACTACAAAAACTAGAATTGTTAGTTAACAAATCGAAATTATCGCTTTGAAATCAAGAATTTTACACCAGTAAACCTTTAAAGTGCCACATTGGTTGCCTATCTTAAACAATGAAAACATTTTTTTAAAATAATTCTTTGTTAAAATCCTATAAATTTCAGAATTTAAACAAAGAACTTTATTACAAACTTTAAATTGTACGTTGAATTCTTCTCTTATTTAGTGAAAATGATAGTACTCTTAAGAAAAGTGTTAGTTAAAACTTAATTTTGGAGATTTAAATTAAAATCCTCAATGATTGCAACTTGAATGACAATGTCACAAAAACAACGTCATGTTCTTAATTCAAAAAACTAATATTTTTACCGAAGAAATCCAAATTAACGTTTCAGACTTTTAAAATCAAGAAAATCAAGTTTTACTTCATCTCAAACAATCCCAACATTGTGAGAAACAATTGATTTCGGTGTTGAAATCTTGAGATTAATAATGTTTTATTCTTTAATGATTGCAACTAAAATGACAACAAAACATACGCTGCTTTTAATTACACAAACTAATATCATAATATTAGATTATTGATTGATTATGATTATTGATTATTATATTAATCAAACTAATTATCATAAAACAGCAACTTTGAACTTAAATACCAAAAATCATATTTTCCTTTATTGTCAAGAGCCCGATGACACTGTGGAACAGCAAATTTACGATTGAGATGGTATTAACGGCATTCGATCAATCATAATTTGTTAAGAAATCGTTGATTGTTTTTTTTTTTTATCGATTTTAGTATTTGGCCGATTTTTAGTTGTGATTTGAGATATTGTCCCATTACTTCTGTGATTCTTGTTAGGTCATTTAGCTATCTTTAATAACAATTTGTAAATAGATACCGAATAAATGTGTAAAAACGTGATTTGTTTATCTTTAATAGTTCCAAAGTTATAAGTTCTCAAATTGAGAATTTATGAAAAAGTGCAGACGCTGATATGAATGCGAATTCCGAACAAATATATATATTTGACGCATTTAGTTTTTGGAGTAGAATTTTTTAATCAAAAAATTGATAATCATTAACTATATAATAACTTTCGTTATTAAGTCTTCACGTATGAAATTAAAAGAATCCAGCTTTACTCCATCTACACATAAACAACAAGAAGATACACCACACTCACTAGAAGACATAAAAGTGTGAATGTCACCATCAATCATGTGAAAGTACTCGGTCGTGTCAACATTGCTTCCTCGTTTTGTACGCTCGTGCTGCTGCTGCTGTCAATGGACCGCAGGATTCACAGTATTTGCAGTCAACAAATGCGCATGTCTCACTTGTTTACAACGATGGCACTAATCATAAATACTCCTCTTTGTGGCTTTACCTGCTTTTTTTCCATCTGATAAACTGTGAAAAATGTATAAATATCTATATTTACACACTTCCGTCGTTTGCACCAAGCGCCGGCTTATGTAATTGTTAACCATTGTACAATAGACATGTTTCTAGGTATTCTTGGTGACGAAGAGCCACATGTGTGTACATGTATTACGTCGATAGGTGTAAAATTATCTCGTTTTCACTTGTTTTCTCTTACTGAGGATGTCAGTGCAACCAACATCACAGTTGCACAATAGGTAATATTGATAAACCACAAAGATGATATAAATTTTATTGTTTAGTTTAGATCCGTTTACTGTATATTTTGTTTGATATTTATTGTTGGTGTGATGCTGACCTATACATCACTCTAATCAAGAGTGATAAGTTAATATCTACTATAAAACAACCAATAAAGTTGTTTCTGATTGAGAGTATACAAGAACGCGGAAGTGGAACTAGGTAAGTTAAGTGGTTAAAATCTTCAGAAAGTTACACCTTTGACATCGAAAATGAATCCCAAGCGTCTGAAAGCATTGCCTCAAGCAAGTACATGTAAGTTCAGGTAGCTCAGTGCATAACAAGCGCGAACACAGTTGTAGTTAATAAACGATGTAAACTTTGCAGACGTAACGTCATCAACAAAAGGTTCTTCATAATCGCACCAGTCTCATCTCTTTATATCTACTCCACCGGAAATGCAATACATAAAATAGTTTTATTTTTGGCCGATAACCTTTCGTTGATAAACATTCTATCGCTTCGTGGTTGATCGCAATTTATCAAAAACATCATTCGTTCAAGTTCTTTTGCTCTACACTTGTACTTCCTGCTTTCTTTTTAACAACAAACATTCAGCCATCATTATGCTTATATCAGAGGTGAGAATAAAGCAGAAGCATGTAGAAAATACATTTATAACATTTGTACTTGTGAGTGAGATAAGAATGTTTTAGATAAAGAGATGGTAGGTATTTGTTTATTGACAAGATTTTGAATAAAGAAAATAGAAATAAATTTTCAATAGTTTCCTATTTGTGTTTGATGATGTGGTTCTTAGTTAATGAGTTTTTAAAAGTCACTAAAACGCTGCGTAGAAGTATGTTGCATTCAATTTTACGTGCTTAGGAATGATAATAATAATCAATCGAAAAACAAAATTGAATGCATCATGAAGCAAAACACAATGCAAACACATAAATGACGAGATAAACAATTATTAAATAAAGTAAATACAATCATCTATTTTGTGATTTTCTATTAGTAGAATCTAGCAAACAATTTAAGTAAATAAAATACAGCCATATTAGCACAGTTCTAAGATGTTTTTCGTGGGGGGGCAGAAATTTGTAGTTATTTTACTGATACAAGTATTTTCTTGTCTTTATTTTGTTGATGAAACTCAGCTGTAACACTTACTTAATACTTTGCCTGCCGGGCGCTCCACGTTGGAGCGCAGGACAACAATTGGCAAACTGCCAGTGACACCACGTTGGTGTCGCGTGCTTAAAGGAACCTAATCGCCGGCGACACCACATTGGTGTCGCGCAAAATGGCAGTTTCGGTCAGTGCTCAACTTCAGTATTGTTTGAGGCCTGTTATTGTTGAGTCAGGTATCCCAACAACAACAACCTTTTCAATCGGTAGGCCAGTGCTTGTGCCCTTTTATTATGGCAGACAACATAGACAACACAATTATTTGTAATATATAAAACAAACAAATTTTGCAATTATTTACGTATGTATTTCTACGAAAATTTATGAAAGTAAAGGAATAGGCTTGAAAACTTATAAGAACTAGCAACAAGTTTTACGTTAGAATTTATAATTTCCCGATAATATCAAGAACGCCCGGCGCCAGGCCAATTAAGCCGAGCCAGCGCTGCCGGCGCAAAACGAATTAATGTTGACGAAACACCCGGACGGTATAGTGAGCGGCATATTAATTTGTAAAACGTTTTAGGCTTGAAGAAGGCAACAAATTTAATAATATAATTTACAAATTAATATTTAGTAACTGTTAAGGTTAAATCTTATCAATATAATGAATATTAAACACTTCGTAACAACACTCAACGACATTCTTTTATTTTTATTGTAATTTGCAAAACTATAACATTTGAAGGAAGAAAAATCTTTTAAACAATTTGCTCTCACTCATTGTTTTTTGAGTGAAATATTTGCAGCACTTCGTTTTTTTCTTAGCAAGAAAGTATAATTTCATAAAATATATTTTCTTGAACCTTTCTAACCTAATCTACAATAATTAGGTTAGATTCTTCATAAATTTAAACCTCGAAAACAAGATTTCTCTTCTTAAAATCATTAGATACTTCAAACAAAGCCATCCAAAACAAAGTATTTTCCATTTCTTTCTTTAAAATTCTTTTTTTGCAAAAACAATGCCATTTTTCTTCTAAATATGGAAAGAAGATTAATTAATTAAGACGAAACAAGATCACAATCATAAAATAAGCAAGTTAATACTTCTAAGCATATCTTTAGTACATTTACTATGTGTGAGGTGAACCAAGTTAGCTGAACCCTCTAGAAAGGGATCTGGGACCCAGTTGAGTGACAATAATACCCCAAATTAGAAAAACCCTAATAAAAAAACTATGTGTAAAAATACTAAAAACTCAACGATGGATCAAGTGATATTCAATTTCAAAATTTAAAATCTCCAGTAGCTATAATTTAATTTGTAAACTATGATAAATTCCAAATCAAATACAAAAACAACCCCTAATTAATTAATTGTTTATTCTATTCCTAGTGAAAAAAAATTCTTCATTCACCCACAAAATAAATTAAAATTCTTCTAGTATATCTTAATGCAATGTTTATTTCTGTTCACACTTATTTAGAGCTCAGATTAATTATTTTCTCGTGTTTACGATTGGATTCAACATAATGATTGTAATTTTCCTCCTGGCTAATAAATAATTACACAGATTAAATTGTGGCGTAACCAGATTCAGTTTGAGGAAATAACGAAAACAAGTGAATAGCCGGAAGACACAAATAATTTCTCGACTAAATTTTATTTTAGTAAAAATATCGATTTTACGATTAGAAAGAATATTATACACTCTGTGCAATTGGTGAATGTCTCAAATGGCAACAGCCGATTTTAAATTTCACTCGAAATTGGTAATCATGTATTGCATTGATGCATTTTGTGTGAGTTGAAAATAGTAAATAATCATTTACAATCGCTCGGCGCGACCAATTTGCCAACTTGAGCTCAAATGGGTAACTTTCAAAAAGGGCACAGTCTTCCTTCCGGTCTATTCATCGATCAGTCAACGGAAACAAAGCAATAACTGATTTTGCCTGAGCTAGCATGCAAATTGTTGGTAATCAGTTCAATTCCAACAAGAAAAGTTGTGAAAATAAACAGACTGTCTAATCAAACTAAAACAAACAGAAAGGAAGTTCAAGAGACACAATTGAATCTCTAGACTAATCTTAAATAAATTGATATTATTTATACAATATGCATATGGTTGCATTCTCTAAAAACAGCATTAATAATACATTATTCACTACCGCGGCCCGCTTCAACTTTTTGTGCACCCGCCAAAATATCAAAATAAGTTAAGAAGAAACATTCTCAGCTGTTTTGTCGATTTATGTCGCACGATGCACCATGGGGCACAAGGCTCTAATTTTCTTATGGCAGAAAATTAATTTCATGTGTCGTGCTACAGAAGGGGACACAAAACCAAAGTTCAGTATTGCTCAATACAACTTTACATATTTTGTTGTTAATTACTGAACATAACAATAAATTAACGACATGTACCCAAATCCAATCTGCGGCCCGCCGTCCACAAAAGATTGTCGACCCCTGTTCTAGACAATTCTAATCTTAGCTACAAAACTTATGGAGCCGTCTATGGAGAAACGAAAATATGACTTAAAAATGTATCAACATTGAAAATAATAGTAACCCTGTTAAACCCAGTACATCAAAAAACTGATATTATGAACAAATAGGTAAACTAACATATCACTTACCAAACGATTGTTTCCTACGATTTAAATTTCTCTACTCCAACATAATGCGCAAAGCCACACCGTGTCTAATCCGCAACACAACAAGTTTGAACAGGTTCAAGAGGTTACGATCTCGATGCGTATTAACAAACACTAGTTGCCGCTGAACGTGATTAAACATTTAAATATCAAACAGCATCCGTGTACCTCTCACAAAACCCTCTCACGCGTAACAAGACAGGTGCATAAGTAAGGTACAAGACAAGCAGCAGATTGATGATTGTTCTTGCGATCGCACCTCGCGCTTCACTGGAGCATCCGTGTGCAGATGAACGGCCGCAACTCGGCTTAGCGCCGGCTGCAAAAAGTGGTGGAGGCGATGCTGCAGAACGAGTAGCGAAGAATGGAGGTGAAGAGATGCTGGGAAGGTATTGCAGTTATGAAATAGAGAGTAAGTTTTATTAGATGTGAATTGAGTGGAAAACATGATAACGTTTTATTGCTATCTTTGATAAGACAATGTAATGCTTTAGAAAGTTGCTTTCTGTTTACATCTTTATGGCACTATATTAAATCTATAATCTTCGGCTGACGTCACACCCACGTGCTTCTGTCAGAGGTTAGCGTCTTTTTGAAATATTTCTCAAATTAATTGACTCTGAAAACAATGGTTTGTCAATGGTAATATATGATCCTGGTTTATAACAATTTTAAGTCTTCTTAATAAATTTGTACCAAACTTCGGAAATCATAGCGAATTTATCGGTTGGCTTTGTTAATTTCTTCATAAAGTCATATCATACTATTTAATAAAATCCCACTTTTTATATTATAGAAATTTTTATAAACGTAGGCTCATATGAGCCTCAACACCTCTAAAAACTTCTGCTTCTCTGCACTTTCCTTTAAGTTCGATTAGATTTACAGGTTTAAGCAAAAGCAGGTTCACGGGTTAAGAGAGTGAGAGGGTCGAAACTGTGGCGCGAACCGTGTTAACTGGAATAGTTGTAACAATTACAGTTTTTCTTAAGCTTACTGCAACCATGCTATTTTGCCATCACCGTACTTGACCTCCTCTACTTCATTATACTGCATCAACTACCAGGGTTATTAGCAGTTATTAGAACTGAATATACCCCCAGCAGGATTTAAACCCGTGTCACTGTCACTGCTACAGTCAGGCTTACCGACTGAGCTACGGAGCGAGGTAATTACGCTTTGTTAGTCATATATCCCACATATTTTTATCAATTATTTTATTGAGCCAGCGAAGAAAGGTGTATTAAGGATGGTGCCTGCATGAAAAGGGCTGATCCTTTTAGAAAAAGATCTAAAACCCAATTGGGTGGCAATAATCCGCAAGACCTGTTAGTCGAGCGAGCACTGTAAACACTTGAAAGTGCCGTAAACCATTTTCTAGAAAACACATTTGTGATCAAATCGTGCTACAACTTTATTACTTTTCGTTTGTAACAAGTTCATAGTTTTGGCATTGAGACTTAGAGAGAATCTATTTCAAAAATGTTTAAATCGTACTACCAGTCGAATGACCGGTGGCAATAAAAAGAAATAAAAAATAAGCGAATATTGAAGAAGGTATCATGCATATATATGAGGAAAAGTCGTAGAGTTTAAGGACATTCAATTGAGTCAATTTTTTTGGGTTTTCTCCATTATTCTTTTTTTTTTTTCTTTTTCTCTCAAGGCACACACCTACAGTAAAAATTAAAATTTTTACTCATTAAACATTTCTTTGAATCATTGCAAAATCACCACCATTTCCAAAATTATTCTCTCAACAATATTATTTAAATGGTCCCAAACTCATTTGCATTGTTGAATTCTATGTCAACACTATATCCAATTACAAGCATTTACATTGCAAATAGAATAAAAATTTAATTAACACCTTCAATAAAATCAACCTTCTTCAAAGTCATTCAATTAAACTCGATCTTAATTATGTGAATAAATCTTAAACTTCCATCTTTTTAAATATATTCCTTCTCATTACAATAAAACATAGCTCAGTGGGATTCTCGAATGAGTGAATCTATTGTCTACGCAAACATTGAAAAGATCCTCACATGCCAACGTACCAAGTTTGCGGTGTGAAAGGTCGTTTTCGTCTGTAACTTCGAGAAGTAGAATTACTATGTAGAAGAGGTGGAAGAATGTGCTTCAAGAAAGTATTTGCAATGTGAACGTGTTAGATGCAAATGTGAGAAATTGCTAGATGAATATTTCATTTCATCACCAAATGAAATGTTTGATTCTGACAGACTTTGAACGAGTTTCATTTATGTTCAGCATTATAGATTACTTCATGAAAAATAACACACAATATTTGTAGTACTCAACAAATTCAATGTGCCTTCCTTTGCTTCCTTTCACAATTTTAACGACCACGTAGTAACCTTCACCAAACAATCTTCAGAATCAAATGTTTGTTGCTTACTTATTTAATTAACAAGTTCTGTGCTTTGCACTGAAAGACTTAAAAACTTTTGAATGTATATGTTTTAATCTGGATTTTTGTTTCAAAAACTTTTTTTGCCAAGCAGATAATAATTAAACCAAGAAATGAATTTATCGCTCAATGATTGATTGAATTGTTTGCCACAGAATTATTATGTTTTTCTCTAGTTTAGTTGATTGTTTCTATAATGTGTTGGAATACAGATAGTTATAATCGCGATGGCAAAGATGTGCAAACATGAATCCGATTGCTACTGTATGTCAAGGACCTACCTTTTCCGTGCTGCCTTCAAATGTCGGAATGATTATTTCAATGCAGAGAAGAAATTGCAACAACCAGTGGTCTAATTTAATAAATCGTTTGGTATTTTTTGAAAGAATTATATTGCCATTTCAGGTTACTAACAGAGGTTACTAACTTGATTTTAGTATTTCATACGCATTTCAACACAATGCGTATTCCTATTTTAAGTGTTTTTCAGCGACTAGATACAAAATTGAATGCAATGCAGTTCTTTACTTTCTTCAAACAAATTTTCTACTTGTATCATGTACAACTAATAAAATGAAATAGGATTCTTCAATGCCATAATTTTAATATCTGTTTCTATTTTGTTACACCCTTAAATTTGAACAAATTTCATTTACCACACATGGTTACCAAATAACAAATGACATGCGCATCCAAATCAGAAGTAATAAATTCAAACAAAATATCGTTATAACCCATACGAAGGAACAAACATTCTTGTTGTTGATCTTCATCTTCAATTGCATTACGACAGAAATCTTCAAAAGGATTCAAACTATTTTCTTCCTTCATTTTGCCAACTGCGACTTGACAAGCAGAACAAATATTGTCACCGCTTCCTTGATCTTCGTGAAAATTTAATTTCATCCATTCTTTGGAGATGCAATATTTTGATGCATTACACTGATGTGCATTTCTAAAAATTAATTCAATTCGTTTTTTATTTAATTTATATTCCAGTGATTTAACTGTTTTTTACTTGATATTAGCACACCAATATGAAGGTCCCCAGGTACAATGCTCACCACCGATTAATCTGGTGGGTTTAGTTGTGCAGTCGCTAGCAAAACAAACTAAAAGTAATAAATAATTAATTTAAAATTAGCTAGGTAGTTAGTCTATGCAACCCACAATTCAAAGCAATCAACGTTAGATGATTAAAAATCTCAATTTGTCTTTAAAAGATTTTCGAGAATATGATGAATAAGCAAAGTAATATATAATAATATTACTTACTTGCGACAGCAATTAGACACAAAACCAGCGCTAGTTGTCCAAACATTTGTTAATAATAACCGCCTGCTTGAACTTGAACTAAAGAAAACTGCTGTGCAAACGTAGAACTTATTGTCCCACCAGGCACGTCAAATAGCGATAAAATGCGATAGAAATTACATATTTATGCACAATTATCTTGAATTATTCAAATGGCAAAAACAAAGTGGCGAGAATATAAATCGAGACTTATTTTGCTAACCTAATCAGAATACAAATACTGAATGCATTCAGGCAGAGCAAGAACAATATATTTTCTTTTCTTTTTTTATTTTAATTGTGACAAAATGTGAATGGCTTATTGGAAATCTTCTTTGGTATGATTCTAAAGACATCAAACAAAGAGAAATATCCCCTGTGTAGGTGAAACAATATTTTTTATCGTCAATAATAGAAATTACATTAAATTAGATTAACAAAAGCTTAATCCCTCCGCTTTCTCTTGTCTCTGTCGTCTCTACGTTCTGGTTCCTTCCGTTTACTGGCCCTCTTAGCTTGAGACAGGAAATGATCTAACCCAAACGGATCTTCTTCCTTTTCAAACTGAACGGGGCCTGATCTAGTAGCTTCACGATTGGTCCCGCTGAATTCCTTATCCGGCACAAAACTGAAACAATTCCAATATTAAAATTAATAAGTTACATGTACACAAGGCATGTATACTAACCGGTTTGTTTTAATGACGGTCTCCAAATCATCCCCATAATTATCCTTATCAATATTCTTATTAGGCCTGTACAAATGATTCGCCATTGATCCACCCTCTCTCCATGGTTTATCGTACACATTATACGCATCCTCATCACCATACCCATGCCCCAGACCCTGATTCTGTCCGAATAACCGCTGATCAAATTGCACTTCACCAGAAGTCTGTCCTTTTGCAGGCATACCCAACGCAATCTGTTCCGAGATATCTCTCTCCCTTTCTCGCTGCAATTTGGATCTCTTGTCAGGAGCAGCGCGAGCCAGATTCCTATCTCTAGCGCGTTCATTATGCCGATCTTTTCTGAGTGCATCACGTTCACGTTCTTCCTCATTCACAGGGCCTGCATCTGCGTGCGTTTTAATACCAGCACGTTCATCACGAGCCTTTTGAGCCAATGCCCTGAGATGTTCCTCCTTTTGTTCCTTCTCTTTCTGTGCTAATTTACGCTCTAACTGGGCACGTGTCTCCACACTTTCACGTGCCTTGCGATCAGCAATGTACAAAGCCTCTGCTAGTTTGGCGAAGTTTTCGTTGATGTGCAACTGCTGCAGGCCACGTCCATCTGCAGCAAGACGTTTGTCTAATGGAACAGTGTAGCCTTTGGCATTCTTCCAGTTGGAAATACATGGAGGAATCTTCCACTCTTTTTGTTCTTTTACTGTGACCCGACGTGTAGGGCTATGGAGGACTGGAGCTGGAGGTGATGGAGGTCCGCGAGGGATTTTCTTGTTTATTTTGAATCGTGGTGGTTCCATGGGATCAACCTGAGCGTCGACTAGACGAATGACACGTTGTTTTGCACCTGAATTGAAGGCAGCCCCTTGCTGGGATGGAGTATATCTAATAAACTCAGCAGAACCCTACAAACCCAAAGCTTTAAAATCAAAATATATTCACAGTTTATAACATTTACCTGCTTTTCAGCACATCTAACTGGCATAGCTGCAGCAATCTTGGAATTAGTGATCTTCATCAAAGCCTGTCTTGTTTTCTCAGTAACATCATCAATTTCTTCCTGATTAGGTTTCTCTAAACTAGGATCATTCTCATCCATCACCTCAACTGGTAATAGATCTGATAACTTTGAATAAACCACTTTGTCCTTGCCATGGCCTTGTCGTGCAATTGCATCATACTTGACTCTGCCTTCTGCATCTAACTGAACTGCAAGTGCATTTGAAGTTGACTCTTTACCTTTCATACCCATATCTAATGGGTACTGGGCCACATGAATCTCAGGAAATGCTCCACCATCTAGAAGAAAAAACATATACCATATAATAATATAAAATATTATTGTGAGGCTTGTTTTTACCTCCATAGTCAGATGGCTGTCTAGGGACCCATCCTCGTCTTTGTCCATAAGGTGGAGCAATTGGAAGTGCAAAGACCAAAGATGTAGAAGGTCTTTCTGCTGCACGTTCACGGCGCTCATCGTCACGATCCCAAATTGGTTGAGTTGGTGCAGGTAACACACTGGAAAATAAAGACAATTATACTTTTCTGTATGAAGAGGTTATTAAAGAAAATAATTTGCTATGAGATAGTTGGCAGACCTACCTTGACAAATCCATGTTTGGTGTGTGTAGTTAAACGACTTTATCTAAATTAGGTATCTTTACACTTCTGCAGCACGCATTTATTTGTTTACCGTGTAATTTAAGACTTTGCGTTTGTTTCGTTGAACGGCCATGTTGGTGATGCTTGTAAAATAGATTCAGTTTCGAACCTAGAAATATATTTAAATGTTTTTTATTGTAAACAATAATTTTGTAGTTTGCAATTTACACAACTTAAAAATATTAAATTATACAGATATTTTCTGCATTTGTAGTTCCACAATTCAGATGTTTTAATCAATACCATAAATATTTGTTTGAGAGTTCATCCGTTGGTAGCATTGTTGGGTGCGTGGTGCACCCATTTTTACCGGCATTTACCGACGCAAACTCGATAAAGTAGTGAGCGTCCATTTCAGCTTTGATGCTTTATCGATTTGGCAAGTAAGGTAACTACAATTTCCAGCTACCGCATTTATCAACATTTTCAATTTACAGTAGATTTTTGGCGCTCTTCGCAAACTAATTCAGTAAACAAACGCCTAACGCAAAGAAATGAAAACGTACAGCAGAAAGAAAACCGACGAGCAGGAGGAGGTTATTCTGGACTTGAATGAACTTTGCAGGCTTTGCATGACCAAGGAGGACAAGTTGGTGTCCATTTTTGAAAATGATGAACCTATTTCCTTGCAGTTGCGAATTATGGCTTGTGTATCATTGGAGGTATGTTATTTCTGTACAAATCTCCAAGGAAAGTATTATTTATTGATATATACTATGTTGTTACCAGGTATTGGATTCTGATGGGCTTCCAAACAAAATTTGCCAAGCATGCAAATGTCAATTAGAACAATTCTACTCTTTCAGGAAGAAATGTGAAGGATCTGATGTAAAACTTCGACAACATGTGAAGACCCTGGAACAAAAGTACCCAGAACTTACTGAACTCAACACAGAACCTGGAGAAGGTATTAGGGAGAGTGAGGCTGAAGAAGAGACAACACCCAAACAAGATATTGAAGAAATAAACAGTGAAAGGGAACTTGCAGGGGTAACACAAGTTGCTTACATTGCACCTGACCCAGAACCAGATTCACATGACAGTATCACTCTTCCTACTGATGAAGATCTCCTTCATGAAGACAAAACCAAAATCAACAAAATAGACTTGGATGATAATGATGACAATTACTATGTAGTAGAGACTGACAACATTGAAGACATTCATGAAATTCCACATGATGATAACAGTATGGCAGATCCTTTCATGGAAGACACAGATATTGACTTCATTGCTGATGCAGTAAGGAGTACACTTGAAGCACATCCAAGCATTAATGTCTCTGGTGATATGCAGATGAAAGTTGAACAAATACCTGGTAAACCATTGCAAGTTTCAGTCACCACAAATGATGGCTCTGTAATTGTGCTAGAGCTCAACACTGATGAAATGGACCAGCCTTTTGAGGAAATTGATGAAGATGAAGAAAGCACTGTCAATGATGATGGGGAGTTGAAAATCTTTCAATGTCCATCTTGTCCTAAATCATTCGCGAGGCGGATTCAACTCCGCCGTCATAGCTCTGTTCACATGCAGCAACGTGGATACAGTTGTGGCATATGTGAAAAGTGGTTCCCAACCAGATCTGCCCTTATTAGACATGAAAGGATTCACACTGGAGAACGTCCCTTCCAGTGTGAAGTTTGTCAGAAGAGTTTCGCGCAGAAGGAAATTCTGTTCAGACATATGATGACGCACACTGGTATGAAACCATATAATTGTCCGCATTGTTGTAAGGGATTCACACAGAAGGAGCCATTGAGAGCTCATCTCAAGACTCATGCGGATGTGGGTCCTACTGATGTGAATCTGCATTATTGCACGCTTTGTCCGAAAGTTTTCTGCCATGCGTCAGGATTAAGTCGGCATTTGGTCACCCACACTGGGAAAACTTTTAAGTGTAGGGATTGCGATAAGAGCTTTAATGATAAGTCGTCGTTAAGGCGGCATATCCGACAGTGTGGTCATCAGGAGTAATTATAGTTGAGGTGATATTTTGGACTTACAATTTGAAGCGAATGCGGAAGGAAGAGTTTAACATTTATTTTGAATAATGGAATATGTAATCTTAAAATATATTATATAATGGAAGAGATTTAGAATTAAAAATGGTCGGAACATAGTTACTAAACGTTTTAATTCCAAAGTGGGCATTTGTTTTGAGTAGAAATTAAACAAGTTGATGGAGATGAAAAGCAGATGGCGTGTTGTACAACGGACTAGAAACTCGGAGCGTAAAAATTACAACGTATTAACTGAACTTTATAACAAATAAGTAGTTGCTATTAAGAGGAAGATTCTTTTAGTTATTATTACTTCTCTCACAGTTGTCATTTCACAACAATATTGCCTGAATGTTTTCAAAGTCAAAATCAATCTTCTTGTGGCAGCGCAGCGCCATAAGTGTCTACACCTGTAACCAACATGTAACGGTCGTCCGCAGGCTGCGCGGCTTGTGTCGCTAGCCGCAGTCGCGATCAGTCGTGAGGTCCACGCGTCGAAGGTTCGTCGCGCGATTGGTGCATCGTGCGAATAGTGCGACTGCGGTCACAGGGTGTGTTTGGTGCCACCGCGCGCAGGATTAGAAAAACTCCGCCACCGGCAAATTCGCGCGGCGTGTTTGTGCAGTGTGCATCCCCCGAAGCCGACCACCCCGTAATTTCACGTAAGTTAACCGGCGCGCGAACGCTGCGATGGCACCTCGTTAAACACGCCATTTTAAAAAAAAACACGGACAGGCGGCTAACAAGTGTGCGGCGCTCCGCTACGTTTGTTCAATGGATTCTATTGTTTGTCTCATTCTGCGCTACAACCGCTGAACAAGCCCTATTATTCGTTGTTCACTTGTTTGTCGGTATTTTGTTATCTGTTGGTTCTTCCGGCACCGAAATTACAACCTCACCGGCCGTGCACGACGATAGTAGAGTATGCAAATTTACACGCATTGATAGGGAAGCCGACAGACATTCACGACGTCATGGCTGATTTTGTGGTTGTTTTTTTTATTGCAGCAGTATTGAGCAATTGCTGCTTTAGTCATCAACACGCGACAATTTCAATGTATGAGAGGATTTAGTCTATAATTTGATTTATAGCGATTAGTTCATTGTTGAAGGAGTGAGAAGAGATAAATGAACTAATTTGATTAACAATTTGGGTCAGTCTTTCACCCGACCAATATTATTTAATATACACCCTATATCGTAAGAGATGCATCTTGAACAAAATTAACCTTAATTTAACCAATTCAATGCCCATTGACTTTATCCCATGTTTCATTGGTCAAGTGATCGGTGGACCACTGCACAATTAGCAAGTGTAGTAATTGTGACGTGGACTGTTTACCTATCTATCGCTAGGCTGGAACGTTTCATGCAACTGACTTGGTGTTTCTGCTTCGTTTTGCAGGTTTATCGCTTCGCATACGTAAGGCAATCAGGCGTAGTTCCAACAATGGCGCCAAAATCGGTAAGTATGAGGTTACAACAGAATTGACGACAAATACCCTCGATAACCAAGCAGTTGCACAAGCGTACAATTGCACCTGCTAATGCTTACAAGGTTTTTGTTTAAATTTACATTTCTGTTTTATATTTATGTGGAAACATTCCGGTGTTTTACGCGTTTAAATTGAAGTGCTAGCCACCAGTAATAACCACTTGTTGTTCCTTATAACAAGCCGGGAAACCTGCCGCAATGTCAACGTGGATTCAACACGATTGGGTACGATTTGAATTCAGTGTGCTGATTGGACAAAAGCAAAGAAGCGTGTTTAAAAACGCCCGAAGAATAGCACCGAACTTACGCGATCTACACTTCGTTCGGATATTCTTCACTTATCCAGACGTCTCCATTGACCTTTATGCACCGACGCGTCTGCTTTTGTTTTTTTTTTTTGTTTCTCTACAATATGACGATGATTTAACAAGTTGAAATTTAATGAGTTATTCAGGGACTCTCTGAGTAGAAATAGGCGTGTGTATATGACTGTGACAAATAGGCTCCTCTCATTTGTTGGGAAATTGTGAGATGTAATTATACAAGCAATGATAATGGTACTCACCACTTGTTTTTCTTGAAGTTTGATTGATATCTTGCTTTGGTGAAATAAGTTGAAATGATGTTGTCGCGTGAGGAAGCAATAAATATGAGTCATCGTATGTACATTGTGATGGTCGTGATTTAATAATATATTACCATATAAATGATTGCTTTATAAGGGCCATCTACAGTAATGCATCATTCGTGTTGCGATAATTTCGCAGTTATGATAAAATCCGCCCAAACGCGTCATGTTGTGCATTAATGATGTATGACAAATGTAGTCGAGACAGGTGTGAGTTTCATCAAACAAATGAGATATGTTTGAAGAAGTTTTTCCAGTGATTCTCTAAGTCTCTAAGGTCGAATACAAAAACACCTCATTTATTTATTCTGCTAAGCACCTGTAACATGTAATGAAACATGATGTAACTTGCGAGTACAGGACAATTAGCAAGTAAATGGGGATCAAATGACTCGTGACAAATGCAGTTGTACTCAACAAGTTGAAATTTATTGTCATTATTTCCTTACTCAGAGCAATTTCAAACTACTTTCGTGTAGTAATGGAGAAATAAAAATGAAAAACATTTTTCTATCATATATGTTTAATGAAAAATGTATTTTTGCATTTATTGGAAAATGATGCGATGTAGTTATAATTCAAAACTAACCACCTGCTTATTTGTGTGTTATACTTGGTAAAATAGCTATCTATAAAGTACAAGCTGTTTTATGCAATCTAAAGAAATACATATTTTATTTATTTGGGGATGATTTCTTTCTAGATGAACGTCCGTGTGACGACTATGGATGCTGAGCTGGAGTTCGCCATCCAGGCAACCACCACCGGCAAGCAACTGTTCGACCAAGTAGTGAAGACTATTGGTCTGCGAGAGGTGTGGTTCTTTGGGCTGCAATACACCGACTCGAAGGGAGATCTGACCTGGTTGAAACTA
Organism: Diploeciton nevermanni; assembly: GCA_027575565.1. Lineage (NCBI taxonomy): Eukaryota > Metazoa > Arthropoda > Insecta > Coleoptera > Staphylinidae > Diploeciton > Diploeciton nevermanni. Next base: position 23,440 of record JAODIE010021484.1, read on the forward strand.
TGGAAGAAGGTAGGTGTCTTAAAATCATTTGAAATTACTAAGAATTTACGATTTTTCATGGTGTAAAGGCTAGTTGCTCTACGAAAACTTGCGTAATTATGTCCTAGATTTTTTTTAAAGGTAGTAGATAGCAAAAAATTAGATTTCCGTATAATGCAATACAAACTAGCAAGTTACTTAGGAAAAATGATTTAATGGAGTGGTTTGCATTGAGCCTTAACAAATTTCTAACTCGTTCCAAAGTGTGTGAATCCAACGACCTTGTAATGCGTACGCTTTTGAAAGCGGCTTTCTTCTCATTGGCAAACTTTGCCAAGTTTTGTTTGCTTGATCAACATGTGCCGCTGTGCACGGATTTAAAGCGAGCGAAGAGAAATGAAAATCCACATATCAGCCGTTTAAACTTGGCGACGTGAAAGTGCGGGGCTCATTTAAGAAAATGTCGTTCAATGCCATGCGGAGGAATCTCTGACAGCTCCGGCATCGTTGTACAGCAGCCGGTAGATAGTAAAAACTATAAATCGCAAACTTGTAACTGCATTGTGGCCTTGTGCGGATGACTGGATGTCTTTCGGAAAACAGCTATTTATATACCGTTGTGTGGATATACAAAAAGAGTATATTTGAGATGAATAAGTAAATATGTTATCTCACATTGATCACGTGATAGGTATTTAAATGGCTGAATGATTGGGTGAGAGATGGTAGAGTAATATCAGTTCTTAGCGGGAATTCCAAATATTTGAAACTATGATTTTGCTGGTCAGTGTTGGTTTCTATGGTAGTTGAAGGAATGGTGGAATAGACTAATTTAGAACTCGGTATTTCTATTCTCACTGCTGTGATACGCTTTGGGAGGCGACCTTGGAAAGACATAATGAGGTCCTGATATAATTGGAAAAAAGTATTGAGAAGGAATTACACATTATAGGATATTTACGTATTTCACATGAAAAATGTCACAACCACTTTAATTCAAGGAAAAACTGCTTGTTTGAATATTATCTGTGGGACACAAGGTGATAAAAAGGACCTTATATGGAAAAAAGAGATTTGGGTACTCTATAAAATATTATTTTTGATCAAAATATAGTTTATTATATGTGCATACTGTTGCCAAGTAAAAAATATAATAAAATATACATAAATTTGGGCATTCTTGTCAAAATGTTGGTAGATTTTACTATTTGCAATAATAATAATAATAATATATTTTGTACATATACAATCGCGCAATACAATCATACATAGACAAGGCCATCGACCAACGGTCTTTCAGCCATAGAAAAAACAGTAATTAATGAAATCTTTCCTTACAAAATAGCAACAAAATAAAATTAAAACAGTAATACTTATAATAACATGGTTTTGGTTTTGGATAACTTGGACTTGAGGAAGTGTAGAAATTGGGTGGAATCTTTCTGGAGAACTCTTCTATAGATGTTAAAAGGTTGGGATGATTGGTCTATTTGCAATATTATTCATGTTTGTGTATATACATGAGTATATACATTTTTCGGTCTTAATAGAGCTTTTCTCGAGTATTTTTAATTACAAAGCTTAAAAGACATAAATTATTTGATTTGATATATAATGATTTAATTTTCGTGTTTCAATAAAAACAGTAACAAATTCAATTCGGTTTCTACATTTTTCAAATTAAATTTTGATTAGTCATGTTACATATGCACGTTAATTATAAGTCTCATTAATGTATGTGCATGTTGTTCAAGTGAATTCAATTTGTGACAGCATATCTATTTTTGCTGGTTACAATGTATAAGGTTTATTAGTTTTTGTGTTCATAGTTTTGATATAATTCACTACTAGATATTTTATTAGCCTCTGGTAGTATCTAGGTCATTAAAATGAATCAATGTCTGTTGATTGTTAATTAAACGCTAACACGTCTTTTGCGAACAATAATAGTTGTTGTCGCAGACGGCGCGATTTGTTTGCGTTTTGTTTATACATTTTTTATGTGCGTAGCAATATTGCAAATTTTCCTGCAATCGAAATACGATGATACCGCAATCTTGTGTTGGGGCTAGACGGGTGATTAAATTTTAATAGGTCGATAAATAATTATTTGAAATTGTTTTAGCATTAATAGCTCACTAACTTCTCAATTGGAATGTTAACAGCGTAATATGCACTTTATCAATTTCCTAAAGTTCTGTAATATGACAATTATTTTTTATAGGGAGTTTAATCACCTTTATTATGACATTTGGTTGGAGTAGTGATCAATAGTTGATAAAAATTAATTGTCGATCAGAAAATCAGAAAGTAAACGGCAATTGGCATCTATATGCCAGGTACGACAATTTCAAAAGACAAAGCAAGCAAACGTGAACAAATTGTTTGGTGGCCGTTGTACAATTGACGACAATAACTCGTGCACAAATTAACCATTTCTTATCTTTTCTGCTAATCTGCAACTTATCACGTAAATTTCAGATCGCTACGTTTTGGAGTTTATCGCCTACAAGAGTATTGAGTTAGATTTTACGCCGCTTATTGTCTTTGGCACTCATTTTTATCAGCTTCTATAAATAGTTTTAAACTTAAATATATACAAGTACATATTATTGTAATCTACATTAATGAGTTATTCGTGATGATGTACTGTTTAATTTACGTTTGGTGTTATGAGTGCTGCGTCATCTCTTTAAATATATGATAACAAACTTGGTAAATATCGGACGCGGAAACGCTGCCGTTTTGCGGTAACTGCTGCCCCATGGCAGCGTGGGAATGCGTTATGCGCGACATGCAGCAACAAGGCAATGGTTTTGCGTAATCTCTGAATAATATCCAGGCCGGCATGAAACGGAAGCGGTACCGACGCAAACGCACAAAACACATATCGCTTATTTATAGCAGATCGCGGTAGTGGCTTTGTGTCGCGAGAAACGCTCGGGGTTTTGATTAATACAATTGCATACAACATACCTTGAGATCGATTTCATATAGTAAAGGGAATAAGTTTTGTTAATTTATTCTAGACAAGTGATGAGAGGAAGCTTTCTTTTGCTAATATATATGGTGCGAATGGTTCATGTATGAATTAATTAATTCATGGTTATGGTTTGCGGATGCGCTTATTTTTAGAAATCACGCGAACCTTGCCCCGGCGTAATTGCCATGCGCACGAAAAGAAAAATAAATGTCATGATTTCATTTTCATTCAAGTAAAAAAAGTAGTACTTGAAAATAGAGACTTGTTGAAATGTGCTACAGTTTTAAAATTTGTAGCATTAATATCTCATTGGATTTCATATAGAAATTCGCATTGGATAGATTTTTGTGATAACAATAATAATGGTCTTAGTTCTGTTATTAATAAAAAGTTTGCCAATTTATTTTATGACTGACAATTTTTGTCTTTCACCTCCATTAGGAAATGGGAAACGTATAATACAATAACAAATAAACCCAAAAAATAATCACATAAATTGTTCCAATCACCCGTTCGCTTATAATATTTAGATTATTGTCAAACTCAATTCAAATAAGAGTTTATAACAAAACTAGCGTATATTTCTATTCATAGCAAAATTATGTCATTCAGCAGTTTGTCATATCTAGAATCCAGGAATGCATTCAAATCCATAATTCCACATTCGTGAGACTTTAACACGTAATCCTCGCAATAAAAATGCACATTAATTACTGCGAATCACTGGCATAACCACAGAAATCTTGGTTAAATGAATTACTCAGCTAATTCTAGAATATTCCTGTTGCGAATCAAGAGAATGAAAAACAATGCGGGAAGCTGAATCGATAATGACGTCATTATTAATTGGGGAATGTACGATTGCATTGCCTGATTATTCGATTCATCAATGTGGATTTGTTATTATTAATCCAGCACGGTGTAGGCGGAATGACGTATGTTATCGTATCAACCTACTCGAAAATTTGGGCATGTTGTTTCGACTATTTTTTTGCGTTGAGTACTCTAGATGTCTAAAGTGTAACAAATCTGTTTTGAAATTATGAACAATTGTTGTGGTTTATCTGCATTATCCAATCAATTTAATCAATGATTCAGAGATTAGATTTTTGATAATGACTAAATTTCATTTATCTTATCTTATCTTATGAGATGAATTTAGTCAACACATCACTATTATTTTCATTAGACAATGCAATACTTATATTTGTTTAAATTAAGCAACAAAATTAGCATTTCTACAAGGTTGTTTGCCTTACCATTTATTATCGATTCATGAAATCAATCTTTATAATTTTCTATAAATTTTTGTTCATCAAAATTGCAACCGAAAACAATAAAAGTGTTTTCCTGATAGTTTCCAAGTTCATTTTGTGACAATTTTAATTAACCTGTACATTTATTCATTTATTTCATTTGTAAACAATCTACAGCAGTATCATTTGAAAAACAACTATCACCGAGATAAGGCAGGCCTCCGTATTTATTATTTACTACTTCAACAAAAGCAGTTCCAGTACTCGTTATCTGCGTTATAAAATCTTGTGATACGCTACGCGGCGATGACGTGATTGCGACAAGCATCCAATTACACTTTGTATGAGATGTACAGATCTTCATTTTTTCAACGTACATCTTTAGAAATTCCAATGACATTTCAGGAAAAATTCTCATAGTGCGACGGTTACGTACTTTTCTAGTCCGAGTACCTGGTACCAATCTTTTAATCTTGTTTGTAAATTTGGCACATGGTGATCATGTGAAACGGTTTATATGCTACTATAAGTTGCTGGCTTTTGCTTTGCTTGTGATTTGCTTCTTTTTCTTTTTAATTGCTTATTATGTTCATAAAATGTAGGTTTAGAATGGTCGGTTTACATTGCATTGTTTTACTGTTTTTCTGCGATGTTATGCAGCCGGAAAATCACTTAATACGAGGGACGAAATGTTTCGTGAAAATGGTAAAATTGTACTCATCGGGTTTTAATGAGTCGGATGAGGATATGTCTGAGGATGATTTGGTAAGATTGCTTTTGCATGAAAAGAGTATGTATATTTTATTTTAGAGAGCATATTTTGCATTAAAATAAAAAGATTGTATGTCAAATTAGCTAAGAATAATTTGAAAATTGGGTTAAAATGCAATACCTGATCTCACGAAGTTTCCGATTGTATGCGAAACTGTTCCAGTTTGCCACTTCGGAGCAACATGACGCATATTTAACGCAATTGCGAAACTTTAGTTCAACACTATTGCCTTGCATTTAAAGCAGTCTACTTCCTTTCCAGCTGATTTGTTACGCTATTTGCCGATATTTTGTGATATTACCGAGAAAAACCGCATCGTTGTTTTCCCAGATAACAGCAAATTGCAGTCGTTTATTTTGCAAGACATTTTTAAATGCAAGTGTTTAAGAATACAACTCATTATCATCTTAAATAACAGCATAAGGAGTTCAAATATTCATTACCATCTTTCTCCAAGAGCTATTTCATGACATATATTCTAAGTATAGACATATAACTACTTATTATGTGAGGCAGTAGCACCACAAGGTTGAATTTAAACGTGCCAATTGTATACATATCTTTTTGTTAATTTCGTCGACGTTGAGCGCCATATGCACGAAACTTTCTATTTGTTCGCCAACGTGGTTTATTCCGCTTAACGTATGAAGCCTGTTGCCTCGAAAAAGTTCATTGCCTCATTACCTCTAGCGACTCTCAGGTGAGATATGTGTTTGCATGCGGGATTCGCCTAGCTTCATTGGTAATCTAATTGTTGTATGACTCACGTGTATAATTACATCAGAATTTATTGAGATTTTAGTAAACGTAATTGATGTAAGAACTAAGTATAAAAGTTCTTGAATTTAATGTGAGACTCAAATTTTAAAACGATGCAGTAGTTTAGTTCAGTATTTGTTGTTCTATTGTAATTGAACCTGATGCTTTCATGTGATTCTAGTTAGATAAACAGTCTATGTTAGTACTGACTGTGGTCGTACTATTCTGTTATTAGTTACGCAACATTGAAGGAAAGTTACCGTGCGTACTGGCTATTAAACTATCTATATTTCAATCGTCACTAGTCGATTTGTCCGCGTGTACTGTTATTTTCGAATGACCACGTTCATCTGTTGATTTTAATTACATGTTATTTATTATAGATGGCTGACAAACCTTGTTTGTAGTTTTACATGCAAAAGGCCTTTGAATAATAATGATGAGTTATTTCATACATAAATGCAGAATAATTTAGTTTTAATTTCAAGCTAAAATAGAAATATTAAAATACTTTTTGATGTGCCCAAATTACTACTAATTATTATTTTATTTAATACATGGAATGATAAGAAATTGGGTATTGCGAATGCATTATTCAAAGGGACGGTATTTTATTTTTTGAATTAATTATATTTCCACAATGCAAACTCATCACTGTGATATTTGTAATTTGTTTGATTGAGCCACTGTAGGAAAACACCAATTTGGTGTTTTCAGAATAGTAGGTGTGTTGTTTAGGGAAGTATATTTTAATCTGAGTAAGAGCAAATATTACGCAGGCAACTAACTGGGTTGCTAGTGCCGTAACGTCATTAATACAACAATTTAAATACATTATTCCTTCCTAGACAAAGTCGTAATTATAATCAGCGTTAGTAAAATACGTGCTAAACTGACGAAGTGACACGAATACCGAACACCACACCTGCATTCTACCGCTTCGTCAGCGTCGCCCGTGCACAATTGCTAAACGCACCGTTAACTTTCAATTTTTCACTAATGCTCGCTCGCAGAGAGTGCATATCAGAATCCTATACACCTGAGATGTACAAGTCATTATATTCTTTTCCAATTTAAAATATTACACCTACTGTGATCTTCGTAAATAGCCACAGAAAAGTTCCTCACTTATTTGGGATAAAAGTGAATCTTTACCTGCTAGTACGATGTCGTTTACTACTGACGGGAATCATATTCGGCTGTTAGTAATTCTCGGATCTAATTTTCCACAAGTCAACCAAGCTTGTGGTATGTACTAAATCACCAATTGTTAATACAATATTAGATTGTCCCGTATTCATGGAAAGATAATTGATATTCATTATATGAACCTCAATCTTATCTACTTTTGAACGTTTTTGAATGAGAATGGAGATGTTATAGAGTGAAAAATATTTGTATCGTTCACGGTTGCATTGCGTTTGCAATTAGTCACGTACGCATTACGTAATATCGATGTTGTTCACATGAATTCAAATTGTGCACGTATCGTACTATCTACAATTGAGTGTGCCATTCACAAATCTGATTCTTGTGCATCGATCACAGTTCAAGGTTTGCAAGCTGTGAATAATGAAGCCAATATATGCTCATTAATTTACAATTGATATACGTTATTTATACACCTAATATTTGCATTAATGTTATGTTGTGCTTTCTTGTCATGGAAAGAGTGGGCCTTCAAAAAATTGGGTAAGTAAACTATCAAAGTAATTGATATTTTCGATGTTTTATTCAAAGAATCTCGTTGAGTGTGACTACGAAGTGTTTAATGTTCATCATACAGATGAATCTAACTATAACACTTAATATTGATTTGAAGAACGTTTTCAGCTTGCTTCTTTCGTCAGTTATACAATTAATTTTATTCTTTTGTTTTGTAAATGTTATTTGATTGGATGCTAATGATTTGTTTGGTTCTTAGGTTATGAGCCAAAATGTAAAGAAAGAAAATCCACTTCAGTTCAAATTTCGCGCCAAGTTTTACCCCGAGGACGTTAGCGAAGAAATCATCCAAGACATCACGCTACGCCTTTTCTATCTGCAGGTGAAAAATGCGATTCTTTCGGACGAAATCTATTGCCCGCCTGAGACATCCGTCCTTCTCGCCTCCTACGCCGTGCAGGCCAGACACGGTGACTACAACAAAGCGCTGCACACACCTGGTTTCCTCGCCAACGACAAATTATTGCCGCAAAGGTAAAGACTGCATTTCATATCGAGACAATTATTATGTGTATTCATGAAGATGTACAATTTAATAAACAAATGCCATCGTTTCTTGTTTTGGCAGAGTAGTCGAAGGTACTTTGAGTAAAAGGTAACATCGTTGGCATTGAATTGAAAACGTGTGTATTCTACAGCGCGTGAAAATTGCTTTAAAAACTTAATTGACTTAGGTTGTGAAGTGTTTACTATTGACTGATTAATGATTAATTTTATTAGTTGTTTAGGTTAGTTGGCATTTGTGGGATTTTAATGAATCGTTTGTGTTTTAGAGTTATGGATCAACACAAAATGTCCAAGGATGAATGGGAGCAGAGTATTACGACATGGTGGTCTGAACATCGTGGCATGCTGCGTGAGGATTCTATGATGGAGTATCTGAAAATCGCTCAAGATTTGGAAATGTATGGAGTCAATTATTTTGATATACGTAACAAAAAGGGCACCGAGTTGTTTCTCGGTGTAGATGCTTTAGGATTGAATATTTACGGAAAGGATGACAAGTTGACACCAAAAATAGGTTTTCCTTGGTCAGAAATCCGCAATATTTCCTACAGCGAGCGCAAGTTTATCATCAAGCCTATTGATAAGAAAGCTCCTGATTTCATGACGATTGCGTCGAGTGTGCGTGTTAACAAACGCATTCTTGCACTCTGCATGGGTAACCATGAGCTGTACATGCGCCGCCGTAAGCCAGACACTATCGACGTGCAGCAGATGAAAGCACAGGCACGTGAAGAGAAGCTTGCTAAGCAGCAACAGCGCGAAAAATTGCAACTTGAGATTGCTGCTCGTGAGAAGGCGGAGAAGAAACAGCAGGAATATGAGGATCGTATCAAGGCAATGCAGGAAGAAATGGAACGCAGTCAGGCGCATCTCATGGAAGCACAGGAAATGATCCGACGGTTGGAAGAGCAACTCAAGCAGCTGCAAGCTGCGAAGGAGGAGCTTGAGAAGCGCCAGAATGAACTTCAGCACATGATGGAACGACTCGAAGAATCCAAGAATATGGAGGCTGCTGAGCGACAGAAACTCGAGGAGGAGATTCAAGCCAAACAGGTTGAAGTGCAGCGTATCCGTGAGGAAGTTGAAGAGAAGGATAATGAAACCAAACGTTTGCAAGAGGAAGTGGAGGCTGCTCGCCGCAAGGAAGAAGAACTCCGCGAAAAGCAAATGGCCAATGCTGCCAAGGGTCATTTGGAAGAAAACCACGATCATGATGAAGATGATGAGATTATCAATGGTGATGTTAGCAGAGAGCTGTACACCGATGAGAATATCATCGACCCAGTTAAGGATCGTCGCACGCTCGCTGAGCGCAACGAACATCTACAGGATCAACTCCTTGCGCTCAAGCAAGACTTGGCTCAATCTCGCGATGAAACCAAGGAGACGCTCATGGACAGAATACACAGAGAGAATGTACGTCAAGGTAGAGACAAGTACAAGACATTAAGAGAGATCCGTAAAGGCAATACGAAGCGTCGCGTCGACCAATTTGAAAACATGTAAATTGTTTTTCCACTGACTTCCATGAACACCTTGTAATAAACTTACCACCAAGAGCGTTTAGCGAAATTGGAATTCACGAAGCAAACAATTGAATGTAGTCATGTACTGAGAGAATTTCAAACCAATATTTTTATCACGTCTAGTATTTTTATAGATAACTTTGTATCGAATGGATTAATATGATAACCAATCGCAACAAAAATTTTTTACTACTACGTATTTAAACGACATAATCTATTAATTCGAACAATTAATGCTCAAGAAGTAAGCTGTTACAAAACAAGCAAGAGTCGACTTAATCACATTTATACATCTACTCAACGAGCATGTATTATCGATGATGATGTGGAACTATTTTTATATATATATATATATATATCTACTGTGAGATGCCAAGGCAGAAAATTGCCCGTGCCTATTAAGTGTCCTTAATCTGAGCAACATTGTTTATCATTTGTATTATTTAAAGAAGCAATTTATACAGCAATTGCATATTCGGCGGTAAGCCAGGTATGATTTAATTTAAATCCAGGTAATGGTAAGATTTGATGTAAGGAGAATTGAATTGAAAGAGATTTGAGAAAGCATTCCACTATCTAAGTTAGTGCCATCATTACTTACAATTGCAAACGTCATAAGCAGCGTATTATCTTTATACTGGAAGCAGCAAAATCTCTTGGCAATGAGTTGGAGATGAGTGACATTTTTTCGTTTTTGAAATTAATTTCGGTGCTTCCATCAATAATAATTTTAAATTTTTGAATACTTATTACACTACTACATATCTACTAGTTATTGTGAGTTTCTTTGTATATATAGGATATTTGCTAACTTTTTCCTCTGTTGATATTCGCTTAATTCACACAATATACGTCGTGGACGTCACTGCTGTCGCTAAAACTATTGAAACTCAAATCGACAATTCGAAAATTTGATTAAAGCAATGTAAATACCTATTATTGCCCGTGGTTTGCTGTATGGACTATTTTCATAGCGCATTGTTATAGCATAAGCGTTTACTACGTTATCTAAATTCTATAAGTGATTACTTACTTGCGTTACGTTACATTTTACGTATATATATAAATTTCAAACTGTTAAATCTTCATTATGTCGAATTTCCGAGCAACACGCATTGATATGTATGAAATTATTTATTTATCGCTTGAAAAGAGTATCTTTAACGACATTTAATGTTAGCATTAGCACTACTGTTAGTTGCGGTGTCCAATGCGGAAGTTCTGCATTGGTTTATCGGCGAGATTTTATCTGGCGCTAGAATTTTCAGTGACGGCGCTGCCGTGTTGGTATGGGGCATATAAAAATTTATTTCTTGTATTCTTACAATTTGCGGCTCACGCAGTCAATTAGAGCGAGTGTGGCGTGTTCAGTATGTATATGTAGCCGTCGATAAACCTGCATATAGTTTTGGCATTTACTTCATTTTAGTTAACTCAAAATTGGCTGGATTAGTTGGAGGCAATCAAGTGTTTACTTACAACTATTTAAAATTGTTCTGGTGTACATTCATTTGATTGTAAAATGTTTGTTTATTGATTCATTTTTCTTTGTATTTTCTAGGATATTAGTATAATATTAAACCAGTTTAATTTTAATGTGAAATAAGAGTTCTTCAAGTATTCTGTTTGGTTACGAATACTTATAATTATAGAAGACTTTTCGGGTAGCGTTATTCTTGTTGATCCCTTGGAACGCGTTAGCGGGACGCAATCTCTTTGCAGACATAGCTATCCCTTGCTAATGTGATTACACTCGATGGCAGAAATCATTTGCCCGCCGCGCGCAGCGTAGAGTCAAATGATTCGAACCATTGCAGCCGTCTAAATGAATCAAATTTCAATTTTTGGAGCAAAAAAATTAACGTAAAAAGTAATACGACATAATTGGAAAACTATTGTCTTGGGCAACTCGTACTGAGTGAAGTAAAAATACCTTCGTTACATTTCAAATGTACATTTATATCGGCGTCTGTACTTTTTTACAGTAATTAACTTCGGAGCCATTAAAGATACACAAATTACGTTTTCTCAGTATTTAGTAACAAATTGTTATTAACTACATCAAAACAATCCTGATTTCACCTTCGGAAGTTATGGGACAATGTATTAAATCTCAATCAAAATGTGCTTCAACACTAAAATTGAAATTAAAACAAAAACGGAGGCTTCCACAAAAATTTTTAGAAAACTGATTTTTTACTACATTATAATTGGTCTAGCACCGTTAATCTCGTATCGATCGAAAATTTGCTATTGCACAGTATAAATATTACAATATTATTAATCTCATCCTTTTTGTACGCAATTTTCGGGTGTAAGGCGTCGTGGTGTATGATTTGTGAACGTAGGGCAACCACATCGGTCATAAACCGACGCATAAACTTGACATCACACTGGCCGCTCAGTTGCTGCACTGTTTTTCTGTTCGGCAGGATGCCGACTCTCAGTATGGTTTTAAACTACCACGCTGCCAATCATTACGCACTTACAAAAAGATATATGAAGTGAAGCAAGGAAACGGATTGGAGTCAATTCAAAGAGGTCTAAATAATTGTAAGTTACAGCAGTTTGAAGCCTATAGTTGAGTTTAGTTTAATAGTTATTTTTTCTGAACGAACCAAAAAGGAAAATAGTATTTGGGTGTTATTGGAACGTTCAAACATGTCTGGCTTTTGCTTTACCTGCAGGTAGATATTTTTTAAGAACTGGATAAGTTCTATTGTGGATTACCTGAATTTAGTAGATGTCAAAGTCTTCTAAGAACAAGAAGAATATCTAATTGAGCAACAAATTTAAGAAGTCTGCATTTGTCTACAGAGTTAGTCTTCCACTAACACTCAAATAAATGTCTCTTTGTTTCATACTTGAAGCATGCGAAAACATTTAGTAGTACATTAAGAATGCATTTACTTTTAGGACTGTTTAGTTTAAATGAACTGTATAACTCCATGTAATAACCCGACACAATCAAGAGTTTATAGAAAATGCTTTTCGTTTCCATATTTTGGGGGTAAAGATACTCCAGTTTATTTTATTTTATTGATATTTAATGTAACTCATTGGCTTTGTAAGCATTACATTGTAATGATTATTATATTGAACAATGTGAATTAGAAATCTGTAAAACTTCTATGGTTAGTTAGCAGCGCAGTTATTTAATGCAAAAAAATATTTGAAAATCTGCATGCAATATTTTAAACACACACAATGAAACACTTTAAACATTAAAAAAATGTTGATTTGTGCGTCTAGTATTTACCACACAGCAGGAAAAAAGGACCCAATATTATTGAAATGTTGCGACTAACTAAATAAAGAGTAAGTAAAAATGACCACTGATCTTAACTTTTCCGTGGTTATTGATTCCTAGTTGTAGATTATGATTAATCTCGTATTGCTCTAGGTGAAAAATCATCACTACCATACAACGGGAGACTGAAATCATTCTACTTGCATTGTGCTAAAAAATAGTTCAGTACAAACTGTCGAATCAAAATTGATTGTCAGCGCAAACGATTTATTTTCAATTATAATAACGCAATTATTAGAAAACACAAATGCGTATACATTCTCTGGCGATCGCGGTATTGCTATTATTAGGTGCGAAACAATAACAAACGTTGTTGCTCAATACTACTAACTATAGGACACAAGTCAAAGCAAAGCAAGGATTTGGGTTTAACTGTCTATTAAATATAAAATAATACAATACGTAAAATATAATGCATTTAATGTATAATAATTTGCACATTGTAGTTAAAGTGACATCAAAAATATATCTTAAGAAAACAAACGATCAATAGGTATGCGCCTCAAATACGCATTAATTACTGGATTCAGTA
>JAODIE010021495.1:0-36656 GCA_027575565.1 Diploeciton nevermanni
GACTGTGCTCAAATTTCCAGGATTCGTAGCCATTAGACCTCGGTGTTTTGTGGCGCTGGCGATGCGAAGCTCGTGACAAATCGCGCAACTTCGCAGTTTTCATGAACAGTATTATACTGAAGAATGATACTGAAGAAGGCGACATGCCGAAAACGTTCTACCGAGTGAATAAATAAAAGTAAGTGTTATAGTAAAATTTTATCAACATAATGAATCTTAAACACTTCGTAACCACACTCAACAATATTCTAAGTGCATTTATATTAAATAGCATGAAGTAAAAGTAAATGGCGCTGTTGATTTTTGCCAACGTCTCTTTAAATTTTCGGATAAAATTGATAACAGATAAAAACAGACAATGGGTTAGAAATCATAGCATATTTTTTCGTAAATTGCAATTATTAAAACAACAATCCATTTTTTGTCAATAATTGACAGTGTTATTTCTTGGGAGGTTTGGTAAATCTTATAAATTATGGGTAAAAGTTTGGACGACTGGCGACCATGCAATTAGTAAAAATGTCCTGTCTTGATAACAGTCGACGTCCTGTTCACACGCAATTGTCACTTTTGAGACTTATTATTAGGATTTCAATGACCATGCAATGACAACATGAGGTGTTCATGTTGACGCCAACGCGATAACACCTTACGCTTTAACGCTTATCGCTATCTGAATCGTATTTTAACTGACTGCCAATGAGGCGGGCGTTGCATTTTGGCACGCAATCGCTGGACGCACACCACACACTGGCCAATATACCAATTGAGGGGGTGGCATTGGAGCTATGTTTCTGAAACGTAATGATTAGAGTCTTTTGGATTGAGATTGACGCGATAAAAAGTAGGAATTATCACGTCAAGAAAAGTAAATACTGTTAGGAACCTATGATTATTGAATAATGATGACTGTTGCAATGACTGACTCAAACATGATTATTGTTTCATTAAGAATCTAAGCCACAATAATCTCTATCGAATCCATTGCAATGACTATTCATGCGTGGTATTGATACGGCGCCCCAGTCATGTTTCAACTGTTTGAACGCTTACCTTGCTTCTTCTTAATTGCGAAGTTTCCCCCCGAAAGGGATTAATGTTGCATCGTTGCAATTTGATACTAGCTGCTTGAGTCTCAGGAGAAAACACTAGTTTGCAACGGATCCATCAAGCTCTCGTCAGGCTGACACCAACATTAAAACTACTTACTTATGTATGTACCATGGTTGGAAAATCAATTTTTGATATAATAATTTAATATACCATTGGATGTGGATAATGGATGCGTCTAACTGTGGCTAACGTCGCTTCCATCAGCACTAATGGGAAGTGCCTATTTTAGTAAATCCATTACATTCGCAACATTAATTAACACACCCTTGAATGCAACACATTTGATTGGGGAGCAACATGCAAAGTACCTGCATGCATAGTTATGCACAAGTTCGGGTCGGATTGCCATTAACCTCCTGCACCACCCACCCACGAATAGTGCTCGCACCAGGCACCTTGTAATAATCGCAAAACAATAATAATAAATATGCGCTCGATGGTTCACTATTAACAGCTCGCATGCAGGTCATAAATCATGTGTGCATGTATGAGGCTTGCTACCTTCTCGGCTTTAGTTGTAGCAAGTCAGTGAAAAGCACAGCAAAAAGTAAGCAAAAATTAAACTATTTTCTGTTGTGCTTATATTTCACAGGCGGTCGACCACAAAACTTGGCAAGCAGCTCATAACATGCACATGTTTGCCGTCAATCACTTACATTGAGATTTATGTGCGTCTGACAAATAACGTCCGACTTACAAGTTTTTCCAGAATATATCTCTTTACATTCAGCCGCAGGAATACCAAAGAATTCAAAATATACCTTATTTTTAATTCGTTCTGTGTGTGATTTATTTTGGGAACTTGTGTCTCTAGGAGATTGGAATTGCTCAATGGTAAGAAAATAAGTCCTTTCTTCTTTGTTGAATGAGCATCAAAGACGTCCGTCGCCAATTAGTCACGCATTCGGTGCGAATCAGAAATAAACGCTGCAATCAAAGAGACTGCCAACGACACACGAGATGCGGCGACAAACGCTTCTTGTCCAAAAGTCACCGAATTAACCAATAGCTTAAAGATGTATTTATAAATTATGAGTACAAGTGTTAGAACTAAACTAAAGTTGACTAGAGTTTTATTTTCAGCAATTTATAGCAGCTAGGCGATCTTTACTAGTCGTTAAATTTGTTCGAAAATTATCTACAAACATGCAGATAAACTGGGTGGTTTATTTAGTTTATTATTTTTGGGTAGAATAATCATACATTCTGCATGAGATATGAGAGCATCAATATGTGAACAAATAAAGAAGATATGATCCTAACATTTGCAAACTCCAATGTCTTAAATAATTTTGAAATAGCTTTGAAAGTTGAGTATAGTACACAAATAGAAATAAATACATTCCAAATAATTTGTCACCCGAAATAGATACCATACTGGAATACTAACCAGAGAAAGAGACCAGCGAATAATTTATTACGACTTGACAAATGGTGTAATTTGTATTTATGACTAATTCCCACTTTATGCTCTCTGGCATCTGCAATGAACAAGTGTTGGTAATCAGTGCGACATAGTATAAGGTTACATAGCGAGCATTCTTGCTTTCATGTGAGATGTGAATATTTGTAATTAAATTTACGAGTTCACAACGCCAACGAAAAAGCAGGAAAATTTCATCTGCATATTTGTACAGTCGAATTGATCTAGAAATGGCTGCAATGTAATTATTCTTGTTTGTCATTAGACACGTATCGAATATTCAAACAAGGGAGAGCCAGGGAGAAGCCGAAGACACTCAGCACGCAGTTCGTCGACGCCAATGTTTTTCCGAGACACTTGAGAGCGACGCGGCGGTGCGCCTGAATGCAAATCAAAATATTCTATAAATATTTGCATACGTCTCGCGTTGCATCGTTCAAGTTTGTATTAGAAATGCAAAATTGGCGGAACTCGTGAGGGCTGAGCCCTACTGTCTTGAGTCTAGACATTCTCCGGTCAAAGGATGCAAACGATACAAAAGCGTGCAGAAAAACGGCAGGAAAAAGTCTAACGTAAATACACAAATCATCAACATCCCACTCAAATGTAAATTCTTCCCACAAAAAACTAAACTTTTACTCAACTTCCGCCGCACTTTCCTCCTTTAAAAAACGTTTAAAAGACTAAACTACGGTTGTCTACTACATTTAATATGATAATAGTTGGGTGTCTTAACGAGAAATTGTTTTGAATCTGGTTAATTTAGCTTTAAACACTGCTAAATGTAGTTTAATCCCTTTAGCGCACAATTATGGTGCAACGTTGGGGAGACTCGTAATTAAACTATGCAAATTTTTGCTGCGCTATGCGTCGCGACGCACGTCGCTGCAAATCCGAGCGGGTAATTTACTGTTAATAGTTGCGAATTTTAGATATCGCACTGAACATGCATAGAACATATTGCCGGTTTATGACTGGAGTAACTTCAGTCGAAGCGAATGATGTTGGGATACTACAGTGGTTTCCATAGATAGAAGGGAATAGATGCATATTCGGACTTAAATGACTAGGTATGCGCCCCAAAAGTCGGCGAAGCATTCCCTTGGCTTGATGGGTAATCCAGGGATTCAACCTTCTCGCCGGCGGGCATAATGCCGTCTGTTTATTCAGTTTTAATGCGTTGCATAATGCTATTTTCGAGACTAGGGACAACCTAGGTCCATGTGGTAGATCACATGAGTTCACTTTTATATTGCATGTTTGGAATATTTTAATATGGCGCGATTAAATTAGTTTTAAGCAAATATGGTTTGAGAGAATTTTAATTGTGCATATTTATTTTAGTGTGTTTTTAGGGACGTTTTAAAAGGCATTTTAATAGAATTTTGCTATTCTATAATAGATAAAATCATCTTGTATGCGTATAATTACACAGTTCACTTAATTTATTGCTGTTTTATGCGAATTACTTAATTAATTTGTTTAATAGTTCGAAAGCTCTCTTCAAACTCAAAGCTTTATTCTCTTTTACTTACTTCCACTCGCAATTAATAGAAGGCGCTGTATACCTCATTTCTAAATGTTCTTTAATTCCTCTTTCCACGCTAATGATTCCAGTCTAATCCACTTTTTGCTCTACTATGGAATATCTATCAGATCGCCTGCAATTAATTCGCAATCTCCGCAACAGCATTTGGCGCAACATGATTGGAAAAGGTTGACATTAATATTTGAATATATGCAACTAACTCTTTATTAATCCGAAATTAAGCAACGCAAATGTTTTTACAATTCGCTGTTGCCCAATGAATCCCTCCAGCTGTCGACTAAGCATAGTCAATCATTTGCATAATTACTTTATCATTAGTAGGCGGCAAGTTGACGATTTGAATGCAATGCAACGTGTTAGTTTTTCCTCGCGCGGTGAAAAACAGAGCGGAGAAGTTTCCAGCTTGTCTAGTTAGTGTGGTTGTAGTTGAAATGCAGCAAGCGTGATTACCAACGCTAATTACAGCCATTTACAAGTTTGCACTTTTTCAACAAGAAGAAAAAATTGAGTTGAGGAAAAAGGCAGAAAGCAACGTGGAACAAATTTGCCTCTACATGTTACTTTTTCATATTTAACTTTTTTAATTAAACACAAACTGCTATCAAATTCAGAAGTTTGACATTATAGTGTATAGTTTACTCGTGAATTGGGATGAGTTGAAAGGAACTAATTGTGTTTAAATTTTATAGGGTTCATAGGGAACTGTATTTTCTTTCTTGGGTACATCTTTATTAAGTCAACTGGAAGTTAAAGAACTTTATTTACACCATTCATCAACTCCCATCAATCGCCAAATGGTTTGCATCATTATTACGCACGTGTGGGTTCTCTATTTCCTTCCCTTAGTCTCCCACTGCAATGGAAACAAATTAGAGTACCCCTTTTGCACTCATTTTTTTTATCTGCAGACCAATTCGTGTAGATAGTGAACCACTCTTTATGTTAAAATTTCTACTCTGTACTTCTCATTGCAATGGATGTTCTCTTAACTAAACCCTCTTTGCTTGACAAAATCCAACTCTCATCTGCTAATCACCTCGTTCGACTATACTTATTCAAAACGATCTCAGCTTACATGTCAGGTTTAACAGGGCTTGCCCTTAATCTTTCTCGATTCAAACATTCTTCCATCTCAGTTTTCTATGCGCCTCGTTGCGAATCATTCATCAATCATGGGTACGCGCAAACGTCTTGCAAATTTCGCATAATTGAATTTAAATTCCAACATCTTCCAGATGCGCCCTTCCGTCGCATCGATTTTCGATGACGCCGCTGATGACGATGACACATCCGATCAGCTGGCTCAGCGTCAGCAAGAAAGATGCGCAATTAATCGTCCCTCTGCAAATCGTTTGTATTTTCGCGTGTAATGTGGTTATGCGTCATGCAGCGTTTTTGCCAGGATCAGATGGAGGAATCCCCAGAAGGAAGCTTATTTTCAAGTAATGTTGATCAAACTATGAATTCAGATTGTCTTTCTGGGACTGCTAGAAGAGGAGTCTTATCACCACCCATGACCCTTAGATCTTATTTTAGGGCTACTGGAAGATAGACTAGGCATTAAATCATTCCGATTCTTATCACTAGTCATAAAAAGTACTCTCCAAAGTTCGTGTTATTACAAATTGGAGAATCTAGAGTGGGATCTGTGCAAATACTCGCAAGTTTTGAAGAATGAAGACAACAATCTGAAGATTGACACCTTGCAAATAGAATTCAGTACGAATGCAAAGAAAATTGAATACTCTAGGCGCAGGAGGATTTCGTCTGTCGATCGAATTTAGCTTCTAATACATTTGCCGTGGATGGAAAAATCGCGTGTGAAAATTTTAAGAGCAAAAAACAGTGACGAGCGCGCATATGTAGAGCGCCATATGGGGAATAAATTGGGTTTAAGAGATTCGAGCTCAAGCAAATTATGGTGCCTTCAAACGCGGTAACGGCAGCAGCGGCGGCGGCGTCGGTGGCGGTAAAGCTCTCGGTTTTCATACCAATAAGACACAAGAAATGAGAACGCGTCAAATGGGTTTCGACGTGCTACCCAATGTGTTTCCATTTCAGCAATGATTGCTTGTTTGGAAGACGAAAGTTTTGTTGTTCTTTAAAAAACCACAACTACGAGAAATAACACTATAACACAGTGACAAAACTACCTAGGAATATTTCCTACTGGTGAAGTATTCTTAACTTGGAAGTGATCCAAGTGTTTAAAATTAGCTTGCATTCAATTAATATAAATTTCACGGATGCTTGGCACATATCATCATGCCAGCGCCAAAAACCAAATCTAAACTACTGCAGTTGAGAGGTTTTGAAGCAAGTCTCGCTTCGATCAGTTCGTGGGACTCATCGTTGGTCCTGGCCGATAAAATCATGGCTTGAAATTGCCGTCTCGCCGCAGTAGTCCGCAAACTCGTGCGCTAGCTCTAAGCTCAGGAAGAATGCGCGTTCACACAGATAAAGATAAATGAAAGCGATACAAACGTTCACACTCGGTGACGCGCCGATGGTGATTAGACTTGCTAGACACCAGCTTGGTAGCGGCTTCAAGTGCAGTCATTCTTCCACTGTGCATGCGCTGTGTAAATATGAGACAATATTCATTTACATACATATTGGAGTAATTAACTTTCGATGGGTCCCTCACTGGGGCAGGTTGATTTGATTTTGCTGCGCGGTGTTATCTTGGAAATGAATTTTTGGAATCGCGGACCGCCTGCTTTGCCACTGCAGGAAGAAACAAAACGCAGATGAGATGTAAACATTGACTTTATTCCAGGAAGAGTTTACATTGAGTTCAGATTTATTCCAATGAATTGACTTTTATAAAAATTATACTGGAAAAAAGCGGAATAGAGGAAGAGGCTTAGGGCATAAGATAAACCTTTCCGGTTGAAAGAAAAAAGTAACTTCTATTGAAGTACCACCTCGAAGATTGCTTTGCGATGCGCATTTCAAGTCTAATTTTCTAAAAAAAATCTAACTCAATGAAAAGAGGATTAAAAGTTTTTCTTGATGATATTGCGTGCGTGCACTCAATGAAAGAATCCAAAGGCAGAAATAAACAGAAAACTGAAACTAAATTACATTGTTATAAAGCTTTAAGAATGTCAAAAGTCGAAGAAGGTTCTTGCTATTCTCTTAGCGTGCCTGTCTTTTTTTGTGTCCCTTCGAATGGTGGAAGTAGTCGTTTTGCGAATGTATTGACAGGGTCGACCTTTGTGTCTTCTATACATTGAAATTGGAAAGGAAACGCCAAAACGAGTGACCTGCATAACAACTCAACTTAGGCCTGTATTGAATATTTAGAGGACACTAGTCCGTGGCTGAAATATGTTATACGGGTTACACTTGCCAAATATAACTTATTAAAGCATCCCAAGTAAGATATTTAATCTTACATTTGTTTGGAGATGTCATTTTATTTGATTAAAAATAAACAGCTGCAGGTTGGATCCAAACGAGCAAGTAAAGCAAGTTTGTATTCCAAACAGAAGTGGATAACGATGGACTGAAGTAGGAGGTGGAATTGGACAAGCAAATGTAATTTTATGTTGCGATATCCTGAATTCTGTATTCAAGTTGAAGGGCGCACGTTGCTCGCCATATGTTTTCGCATCAGGAAGAAACGGATTTTCAATGGCTGTGGCCAACAGGAACCAGTCGTGCATATCCACCATCCAGAATTTCAAATCTTGTGATGACGTGCACGTCATTTTTTCCGCAACTACAAAAAGAATCATTTCAATGTCTTTGCATATCAAAGCTGGTTTTAGTCTGATATTCGGATGTTTTAGTTTCGGGGGTGTTACATGACCATGTGCATTATCGACACATAACTTAATTTCTGCTTTAGCCCTTGCGGCAATACAGACGCAAAACTCTGCGTAACATTAATTAATTAATGGACCGCATTAATAAACACAGATATTACATGAATAAGCAGACTGGGCGATGACGTCGAGGCGAGCGATGAGCTGCAGCAATAATCCGACAAACGCGGCGCGCCATGAGTAATGAACAAAGTCGCGTGTAATTAACGACGAGCGTGCACAACAATGCTGGAGTAACGTACTCCATATTTGCACAAGGATAATAAAACAAATGCGTCAAGTTGCGTCCACGCAGCTGGAATATGATAATGCAAATATCCAACTCCACGTTCAATCTCTTTAGCATCGTGTTTGTTTTAGTTATTGTATTTTTGCGCTCACGTAAAATTTACATTTGCCCATTAGCAATGTTGCCCGGCTTTTTGCTTAACTCGAGGAGCATTTGCCCGACCATAAACATTTTGCCAAACTCTCGGTGCAACAATAAAGTGCGCTGTTAACGTGCAATGCGTTGAAAAGCGTGTCGAGTGTCGTGCTCAACATTTTCAGACAGGATGAGATTTGGACGATGAAAGTCCGTATGGCTTGGTATCTAGAGACACCACCGGAAACTTCATATGTCACTTTCACGCAAGATCCTCGTTTAATGCATGCATTAAATTTAATGAATTATGTGTTCCTTTTCACTAACAGCTAACAGTGTAACTGTGTAAAGGATACGTGCTACGGAGACGATGTTTGTGCTTGTAGACCTGAGGAAGAAGATGGAAACGGAGTGATAAATCCAGCAACATGAGTATTTCAGAGATTATTTGGTAAGAAAAAATAAATTTTAAGATGCTACCATTTCAACAACTAATAAAGCTAGAATCAAACAATTAATTTTTATTTAGATTGCAATAAATTCGTTTCTAGCTTTACAACTACTTCATGGGACATTGAGTCTTGAGTAACGTGCTAACAAATTGTTTTAATTGCCAACACTGAGCTGATCTATTTTGGTTGGTCTCATACAAAGCAAGCAGCAAATCAACACAACACACGTTGTGTGATGTTACACGTTAGTAACACATTAGTAATATTGTTTCTTAGCTGCATAAATGTGTCAATATGTGTCTCATACATGCGTACATCTGGTGAAATGTTGCCAACTGCAAGACTTCCTGCAAGTGTAGATGGATTTATTGCAAAGCTTCGTGTGAGTTTCCAACCAATTCCAAGCACGAATCATTATTAATTTCTTTGTCCTTCATCTGGTTTCTGCTTGTGTAACGATTTTATTACGTCATATCTTGTATATTTTACAATTTCGAGACAATAGAACTACAAGATTCTTGTCAGTCTAAACTTCTCGGTATTGTTTTTACCTTGGAAGAATCTATTAGCTCATTATGTTGTTTGTTTAGTTGTTTAGCAAGGAATTCAAAGGCCACGTCAGCACTCTATATGAAAACTTAACTACAACAGCAGATTTAGGTTATAAGAAACCTAATGAAATCTAAAATAAAGTATTTCTAGTTTTATAAGTTCATAATCCTGGCGCTGGATCAAAGGTATGAAGGCAACAAGAAGTAAAACCCTTGGCAAGTCGTTTCACGCTCAAGTATGATGTCTATTTTGTTGGTTCATTTGTTGGCGGCGCTGGTTAAGGTGGTAGGAAATGCGATAGTATCGGGGTTATTAATGCCGAGCAAGACCCTCGTCATATGGCCGCGGCAGGTTCGAAGGTTTGTTGTTTCATTTTGATGATTTAAGATTAGTGCTGGGTGCAGGATATATAGTATGTGAGTGTACATTGCCTTCGAGTGGCATCATTATTATTGCCGTCTGACCGTATTTGGTTTACTAATCAGTCTTCAAGTCGCAGAGTCACCTCAAGAAGTCGAGCGAAACAAAGAGGCAAAGGTAGGCCAACGAAAGGCTCAAGACCAAAGAGATGACCGAAGAGATATTTAAATGATGTACGATTGCTTCGCCTACATTACCGAGCTTTGCATTGTTTGTTTTTGCTCTGCAAGTTCCAGGTTCTTGTTAGCAGTGGAGGAAAAGCATGTAAATTATGATGCCACTGTCTGGAGCTGAAAATATCGTGACGTATGATAATGTGGGACTGTATCAATTAACCATCTACTACTGGGCATCATTTATAAATTATATTTAGTAAATAGAAGGTTCCCACGAAATAAATTATTTGGTATAAACTTCATGGCTTACAGTTAATGACCAAGTTTTGGGTAATTAGAAAAACACATGGTTTGCGTTTACAAATTGACGGCATTAAGAAGTTTGCGTAGATTTACACACAGCTTCTTTCACTGCCGCCTCCATTGCCGCCGTGCATAAAACGCTGCTTTAAAACCAATATATTCACATTAACGTGTTATGGAATTATACCGCGTTTAATAACTTGTGCACTTGCTGAATTCCGGAGGGATGAAATGCTAAATATAATCACGTTGACCCAAAACCATTAAAATATATAGGGTGTTCTTGGATAATATCGTACAACTTGATAGCCAAACAACCAATGGTTAGAAAGTAATAGCAAAACATTTACATATGAAATTAACACGTGTTTTGGCGATGGCATAAGCACATCTAATTTCATTTAATACACGTACAGCTATTTGTTAATTAGTCCCGAAATCCTAGAGCATTTGTGCTCAAAGTATGACTTATTCCAAGCAGAGTGGAGATATTAAAACCTATAAACGCGTTTGAATTACCAACTATTTCGGCAAGGATGCAATGTTAAAAGGGCCCGGAAAGCAATTTTAGTAAAAGCACCAGAAAAACATTTTAATACAAAGCATCAAGAAATATTAACAACAATAATATGTGATTTAATTTCTTTGAGTTGGAGTTTAGAGACAGATATAATTTGTTCTTGAATAGTTTATGTTAATCCAAATGGCAGGCGTAACTAGAGCACACACTGCATGGAATTAAATTTATATTCTAAATGTCCGCAGAGAATTTATTCCTACATTCGATCAGCATTACTTGCGCATAGATCATAATGCAATCTGTGACTAACTTGCGCATGTTGACTCTCCGGTTGACTTATATAATGTCTAGATGTGAATTGTTGATTGTAGCCAGCGAGTGTGGAATGGAGATAATTTGTCTCTCAAGCGTGAATGTTGTAAATCTCATCGTGGAAACATTGGCACACGTCGTGTTTGCGAACGAAACTGGATTCTTACATTCAACTCAATCTTTCTCAAGATTTCTAACGTATTTCAACATACAACCCCAACTATAAATAATTTTCAGTGTCTTAAAAAAGAAATTGAACTAATTTCATACTGCAGCAGGAATTTTTATTTAAAGACTGCAATATTTTTCGAATAAAAAAGCTTGCCTTTTTGCAAAAGTATTTGGCGTGATCGGTTGGAAACTCATTTGTCTCTGGGCTTAGCTTAAAGGGTTTTCTGACTTCTGCCTTAGATTGCAGTTTTCCAGACATTTGTTCCACTTGCAGTTTTTTTTTCTCTCAATGATCTTCGGGGCTGCGTGCTAGCAAAACCCAACACGCAAGGGTAGCCCATCGACGATTTTGTAGTTAATGTTATCGCGTTCCGCACACAAGATCAGCCAGCATGTTGATTTGCCGAGGTATAACACGGAATTGCAGCCTTTTTCCTTCTATGTGTGCTTTCCTGTCTTATATCCGACTGTCTGTCTATCAAAGTGACTTGGAAAGTTTTCTGATGCAAATTGCGAGCGTTTTACCTGAGCAATTAGTTTAAATTACTTTCTACCATTTACAACCTGTACTAGTTACAAAAAATCTAGCAAAATGTTGCATTATAATTTGAGCGTAATTTATCTTTGAGTAAGATTGTATTTACTGCACGAGGAATTTCAGCGCCTGACAATTAAGATTAAAGTCGCACGATTTGCCAAGTTACGCAACTTGTTTAAGATCTCAAGACCTCAAGTTATACATTGAGTACTTGGCACGCATTCACCGCACATTTTATTTACACTTTACTCTTTGAAGTTGCGTGGGGATAAATTCAAAAATAAAACAAACCTAATGTACAGGCTGTTAATAACATAAGTAAACTATTACCATGTCCTGTTTGAACCTACATTTGCTTCAAGCTGACAAAACCAACAAATTCTAAACCCACATCTTAGATATGAACTTTTTAGGTCACCAAAATTTAATAAAAAATGATATCTGATTAGAATTGAAAATTTAATAATCTAGATATTAATTAACTCGTTGTTTTGTCACGTTGCGTGGTTGTGCAATGACTTTCTGCTCATTATTCTGATCATGGAAGGTAAAAATCGAAAGTTGAAAAAGCTAAAATGTCACGATTTGATCTCTGGTTTTAGCAGTGAAAGTTATAGCGTGACTTAAGCCAAATTAAAGTTAAGCTAAACATGTAGCTGTGTAGTTTACTTGACACCTGTGCGAATTTATTTGTGATTTTCACGCTTCAAGCTTTTAATCTGTAATTACCTTCTTGGAGAATAAGAAATATAGGTATGTAAAATATTTTAAAATATTCCTAATTTATTATAAATTTTTTTATTTAATACCATGCCATATACCATAAAATAGAGCAAACGAAATAAAAAGTGATTAAGTCCCAAAGCGATAAATATCTTGCCTTCAGACAAAAAGAATTATAACTCAAAGACTTTTTCACAATTCCAAGGTGCATGGCCTAATTATTTATTATTTATCGGCGACAATAAGCGAATGTTACGTAATTACTGCACAGACACAGGTTGTTCAACGAGGAAATTTATTAGCTGAACCACTCTATGCAAAGCACTATCTGGCGAGATCTGAAAAATTAATAAATTAAACGTCATAGTCGCAATCACTTCATGAGATCTTGATTGCTAACAAGTGGAGCAAGGCACAACAATTTAAGCGCTTATTTTGCTCGGAAGGATGGCATAATGTCTGTAGTCGCTATTACAATATGAAATGCATTTTACGTTCCTTTTACGACAAGTGGACACCAGGCTGGAATTTATAATAAACGGAATTATTCGATGGCCTTTACAACTTATAGCGGAAGGTTTTAAAATCGAAGGGATTATCATATAGACAACGGCATTATCTATACAGGAAGGGCACTTAGTTTATACAAATTCAAGTGCCAGTAATATACAATGTGAGGATGTGTAATGTGTTTGTTACGACCTCGTAAAATGGTTGAGGTGTGTGTTATCTAAAAGAGATGGATTGACACGTGGGAATGTTTTAATTGCAAACTTAAGATTTACTATAGAAAAAGACGGATAGGTTGAGGTTTAGGTAAAAGCACTAAATCAGAACATTTTACATAATTGTATTTTAATAACAAAATATCTCCATCTTGACGGAAATAATATATTATTGGAATATTCTGGTTTACTATTTTGATCATCTCATACATCAAAAGCTGAGTGATGCAAAACTGTTCTCTGTATCTATATGAAAAAGATTCCCAAACATTTAAAACACTTTTCTATGTAAAGTGTTCCTTTTGACTAAATTTCTGCATCCATGTGCAAAACCTTCCCACCTCAAAATATCTGGACCTCAGCAAAAGATAGAAGCAAGTCCGTCTACGGTTAGCCCAAGCACGAAAATATGGAATATTGAATGTAGAATGTTTGCAGCCGAGATGCAAGTCAGGAATAAATTTCCGAATGGCTTCTTTATTTCACTTGTTATTACGCGTCTCGTTTGCATGATCTACAACCGGCCTGCAAAGCGCTGCATCATCCACGGCCCATAATCCCATACATTTATTTAAAACGGAGAAACAAAGCTGCGATTGTTCTAGTTGAAGACCCCTGCAGTCTAACCGGTTGTTCTTCGCGTGTGTTCGACTGCTCGACTTTCACTGGAAGGCGTAAGAGCAGATTTCAGGTCACATTGTTAACAACATTATTTTCTAGATTTAAACAACTAGATTTTATTGTAACACAATAATTACTCAAGTATTGTTAATTTAAGCAATGCAGTGGAAATATACTATATTGTTGAAATATCCAGATTGTTTGAAGGTTTAGTATTACTCATTGAAGATCGTTTTACATTGTCAATTGAATGACATCAAAATATAGTTTAAAGTGTTTTGAATATTTTTCTGATTGATATGAGACTAACAACACTTATTATTATAATGTGCTAAGTAAACAGTTTTCTTAAAACTTTTCTGAAATCTTTTAGTTTTAATTTTTTGATCAACATTCAATTGTGACTTCAAAAAATATCTCATAATTTCTATAAGTATAATTAGTCTTGTTATTAGCTTTGCGATAATAATTTGTTAATTATTTTTTGAAAAATGTTATAAAACGCTAAAGTTTTACATTTGGAAAGTAACAAATGTAAACCTCACTAAAAACCTATTATAGGCTTTGAAAACATAGGTCAGAAAGTTGCTGTTTTAAAATAAAGTCCACGGTGTAAATCATGCAAAGCATTGCACTGTCACTAGCTGTAATTAGCCTTCAAAGAAAACGTATAATAAATTGCAGAATTCATAAAGTGCACATTGTATATAAGAATACAAATGTAAATAAATTTTAGTGCCTTAAGTCATTATGATCTGCATTACAAATATCATTTGAAAACAAACTGTTATTTAACCTTACCTTGCTTTTCTCCTTGTCCAATATGCTCTCCTTGTTTCTGCCGCTGTTGTTACAATGACAACTGCATTATTAGAATACATTCACCATTAGTTCCAGATTATTTCTTGTTGGTTTACATTTATTTTAAGCTTTTCTGCTCTCAAAACATGCCTGGCAGCCTTTGTCAACATCAAACATTTTTCATGCTCATTCATGCATCCTCCAAGCACAAAAAAATGATTAAAAATGCAAAATATACCTGCTTCATTCATTAATTACGCACATCTATTACACTGCGGAGATTGTAAATTAAAAGCGACGCTTAAACACCTCATTAGGACTTAAAATCATTTCAAAACGCTCACTATTAATCATCGTACATAGAAGTATATCGAGCACTGACCACTGACGAGTATTAAGTCTGGCACTTACTAGCATACGCACAATTGAAAAATTTCAATTTATTTAACAACAAATTGGGCTGCTGGAAATAATGAGAATGGACATTGACAAATTACTTGGCTTGGCTCTTCAGTACAGCTTGGACATTAGTCTTTTTCAAATTAACTAAATACTTTACTTGATGGATAATAATTTAAACTTCTGTAAGTAAATGAAATAGTCTGCTTGAAATAAGATTTCCATACTAGATTTTGATGTATTAGGTGCGTTGAGAATTGTATTGAAGGCATTTAGTGAGATAGTTAATTTTTAACGCCCTGGATTGTTTAATGCCGTGCGATTCATCGGCTTGGAAGCAACAATAAATTACCTAATGATGCAAGATAACGAGAGCGTCTTACAAAGCGTGCGCGGCTCACTAAAGGAATGCCACGACTCATGCGCATGTCTCCTTCGCATCGATTCCTGCGAAGAACTATGAGCAGGCGTATCAAGATTATGGGATCTATTTGCAATTTCTCATAGTGTCTATCTATAGGAACAATGTCACAAAGAGAACATCTGTATCTTACTAAAATGATTGGCTGAAATGAGGTAGATTCCCACTGTATTATGTGCTATTCGAGTGACTCAACCTAGTTTTGTTTTCTTCTTGGAATATTTCATATTCTCGACACCTTCATTGTTGTTAATTTACAACTGTTGCAAATTCACTTTAGATAGGTGTGTCAGTATGAATTTCAAGATAAATCTATGATCTGCAGTTTAATAAATAAATAAAGCAGTTTATTCATACGTAATTATTTCACATAAATTTTAATAAACCGGAAGCTCTTGTGCACTGGCAAAACATGCAATTACAACTGGTTTATTATTTGGCGAGTTTACAAAGTGCTGCGTTATGCTGCAACGCATTTTGTGGCATTTTTGCATAATGATACTCCCGCTTGGACTTATGGTTTCCTTTCAGCACGAAAATATCCAACATGGACATGGGGCAATTAAATGTAATTAATTACATGTTTCACAGTCTTTAAAATGATGTACTATAAAGCTTTGAAAGCCAAAGCAGGAATCTCTTTGATGTTTTTTCGTTGCTGCTGCTGCTGCAGTTTTAAGTCTTTATTGTTTTCAGAATGACATCACGACAATCGCCATCGAAATGTCAGAGAATGTGCTAAATGTCGACAGTCATCAATGATATAAAACCGTACTAAAAGTAATAAGTTCATGCTTCGTGCATTAGCGCAACCTTTTCTATCGACGACGTGCTCTCATTTGCTGGATGCTCAACAAAAGCACAATTTATGAAACCAATTTGACGTGTCATTCTCTCCTAATAGCGATTGTGGAAGAGAAACATGAGAAACAGTGACAACTATTTTCTAATCATCTTGAAAATAATCAGCGGAAAGATTTTATTTTAATTTCCAAATTGAGAAAGATGTTCTTGGAAGTTGAGTCTTTAAAAAGCTCATATCCATGACTGTTTGTAACTTTTGTTATGTGCTTGGCAAGTCAGCTGCCAATTGGTTATGCCATAAAACACCTCAACTAAATGGCTATTATTTTTTGCTTTAATTTTTACTTTTGTAGAGCACAATTTCCGTTTTTGAATTCTTAAGCACAAAAGGCGTTTCTGAAGACTTGACTTAAGGTTTGCAAGAAAGTAATACAATTGGAATCCTTTTCAATCCTTCCCAGACTTAAAATAAGTTAAATTTTAAAATGTTAAATTTATGAGGATGAATAAATCTTCTTTAGATGACGGTTCAGATCACTTTGTTGTTTTGCGCAAAATTCTAATTCTCAGAACAGTTTCAATTAAAATCCAACTCCGAATTTAATTCTGTATATTAGTCACGACTTTTATTCTCTTGTTTAAAAATTTTATATCTCATTGTATGACATTTTTACATTACTTTCCACAAAACACCTGAGTCACACGCTGATTTAGGATGGCTGAGAGCAGCAGGAGTTAATTATTGCAAAAACAATTAACAAGCCCTGATTTAATGACGAAAGCCTGGCGTTGTAAAACTGGTGACGTGTGGCCATGCGTCCATCTTGTGCATTTCGTTCGTCATGCCGATTAACTTGAGTTAATTTTAACTTTTAGTCCGTGTCGCTATCTAAGAATGCGTTTTCGAAGTAACGACTCTTTAAATCTTTAAATGATCGTATTACCATCAACACTGTCATTATTCCAATGCCGTACGACCAGAATTAACGGAAATAGATTACAAACAAAAAGCTGCGCTTTAGATGAGTATAATGAGTTGCATACAAACGAAATGCGCATTTCAGTCGAACAAGTGGAAATTCAGTTATAATATGAGTAGGTATGAGGTGTACAGGTTGTGATTTAATGATACTCAAAGAAAATTAGAGCAATAAATGTGCTATGCACTAATCTTTGCATAGGCTAAGTTTCCACAAAAAGCAACTTAACGTAAGCTAAAACAATGTGAGAATGCTGCCTGGCAACTGAAATTGGTCTGCGCAGAGCTTAATCCATGGCGTGCGGTTTGCCAAGAATTTTGTAAATTTTATTATTGCATCCTGTGCTCCGGTGTGCGGTTCGCACGCGGACACGCTTGATAGTTTAATTTAAATGTAAATGAGAAGAACGAATGAAGCGACCTGTGCGCATATTGCGCACGCGAGTCCAGCCACTTCCTGGAGCTATTATTTAATTAAATAAACTCCATTTATTGCACACGCAAAGCGTTTTTCCGACGATACTGCCGCCACCGGTGCCGCATTGTGCTCGCCGGCATTCCAGAAAGTTGCAAAGATTAGCGCGCCCTTTCTTTGCGGAAAGCGCGCTGATTAGACATGAACACTTAATTAAACGCTTGATTAACAAACAAATAAACAGTCGACATAAATCCCTGCCGTAATTGGAAATATCCAATTTGACTTTGAAATGTCATTGTTCGTCGGTTTGCTTTGGTCCGATTAGCTCTGGTTCACTTCGATGGTGAGCGAAAGCCAAATGAAGAATTAAATCAAACGGGAATAATAACCATTCATAATCGATTATAAACCGAGTGATTGAACTACATTACTTACAATACCCAGCATAATATACAGCAAATATTCTAAAGCTCAGTAAAATGTCATCATAGATTGACTAGAGGTTTTAATTCTTGTGAAATCAAAAACCAAACTTATTCAACAGGATATATCTTTACAAATGTATTGGATTGCAGAGAATACCAAGCATTTTTCAGCAACTTATTTCATCTCCAGTCATCATTCCTCTGGTTGCATGAGTCGTCGAAACTGAAGTAGAAGAATTCTCCAGATATCAGATTGAAATTGATTAGCCATTGCATGTGTGTCTTCCATTTGCATGTCGCATTCTTGAGAATGATAAAGGCCCCCTGGTTGGACCTACATGAGCCTAATTACAGCCATCCACAAGCAGTAAGAGAAGTCCGAGTAGTCTAAACGATCGTTAATTGTGCTTATCTAAGAGCGCTGCATCCACATTACATCCATCATTATTTAGCGATATCATTGTTTTATATGAGTTGCGACAACGCAACATAAATCATAAATTAACCAAATAACTGAGTTGTTTTAATATTTTATACTGACATATCTCATCCAACTGCACCACAAAATAAATATGTAAAGTATGACTATGGCTATTCTGTGGTTTCATATATGTTTGCTTCTTGGCACATGAGAAACATGTTCAATTACTGACAAAACTGAAATATTAATCCAGCTGCTACTTTATATTCGTGCTCGAGATAAAAATGAATTGCTGGAGGAATCTTTGTGCTGAAAATGAGTTTCCTGTTCGTTGTGTTCATGCCCAATAAAACCGCGCTGGCAAGCATTAAAACAACTTCAAAGCACTGAAAATCGCTCCCCATTTGCAGCGCTGGATGAGATTTCACCCGAAAGTTGCCTGAATTTAATGCCCATACATAAAATCCGCTCATCTGCCGAAAGCATGCACACAACTTTCTCGCGACACGTCGTAATCCTAATTTACGAGCTGCAAAATGATTTTCAAGCCAATTAAACGCAAACGAGTGAAAAGAAGTATCCGAAGGGACACCTCAAAGTGATTACAACTTAATTCAGTTGTGCCTCAGTAAGAATTCAAGAAGCGAGAAGATACTCCAGATGCTGAAGAGTAGTGACAACACAAGAAATAGTATTTTAATTGCAAAAGAAAATTAAAACAGAACTTTATTGATGTTGTGCATAAATAAAGAAATAAGAGTATTAAAAGTGGCTTAACTTAATTTTCTTTTAATTAACGTCATTAGTTTAAAAAATATGGTTTAGTTGCAAGATTTAATTAGGAATCGAAATAATTCTAGAGTGTAAATTATTGTTATTTCCTTTCCGTAAATGTTGAAAGTGTTTGCAGTCTCATTTCCAAGCGAAGGAAAATGAGAAAATCAAGTGAAACGAAAGCTAAGCAATGAATTTGCAAATAATTTCAAATTAAGTGCAATAAAACAAAATTTTCTTTGAAGCCAAAGACTTTGAAATAATATAAGGCGTAAATCTGCTTGTTTGAATGGGGTGCCCTTTAATTAAGTTTTAACTGGTTTTTAGACATTTTAGGAATTTCATTTGAAGTCATGCAATTTTCCTTTTCAAATTATTCCCAAATTAAAATAATATTACTAACGCAGTTATTTTGCATTTACGTAGATAAATTTAAGATGATAATCAACCTGATTTGCTACCATCTTCAGGAACCGGAAACAAGTCGATGTGATTCACTTGAGTTGAAACATTTTGTTTGCGTTGCAAATTTAGAGATGAGGATCCTGTATCCTGAACATGTGAAGCACATGGTAAATGTAAAGTACAGCATGTACACATTTATAGCCTCCGGCTTTTATTCGCAGTACCGCACAGCGCGAGACGCTAGAACCGAGGAGTAATTAATAGCTATTTGATTCTATTACCGGCGGGCTTTTAACCGTCCTACATGCACATTTTACACCACAAGACAGTGTAGAGTATGTGCTGACAGTAATTACATTTTAATTTAATTACATTCGTACTTCTGTTGTTTACTTTGAATTTAAAAAAAAAAAACGTCCAGAAAACAAGTTATGCAACTGACTTGAATTATTTGTGGAATTATGATGGTTGTCGATAATCAATAGAATGTACTGTAGAAATATGTTGCTTACAATGCAGGTCATAGTTTCTGTTTAAATATAACAACAATTATGTGTACACTGAAAAATAAATTGCTGTTTAGTTCAACTTTAATCTGTCTCAGTTAGTGCGCTTGGTTATTTTATTAAAGGAATATTGGATATATAAATATACGGTATGTATCTGTCTAAAATTATACCATTGGCCCATCAGTCATAATTAATTAATTAATTATGAATTAATTAGTTTAGATTTTAAGTTACCTAAAGACTATGGTTTAATTAGAAATAGAAATTTATTTTATTAGTACTGTATTTTTCTACTAGTACCAAATGTTAATAATTATATCAACTTAAAAATGGGTTCCTCAGGATGAAATTCTCTATACGGTGCACTGGGTTTTATAGAGCTGCAGCCTGAGCTAAAGTTCAAGTGAGCACTTTTCAGGTGCAATAAACACATTTAACGTAGCGTGAAGCTTTAGGTTACTAAAAAAGTTATAATTGAAAATGGCACTGGAGCTTGCTGCATTCGCAGACGAGCGCTTCTAAACGGATAAAATTTCAAAAAATATTTGCCATCTGAAACTCACAAAAGTCACACTAGAACAACAATGTAAATTTCAGATGAATCCATTAAATTGTTTTGTTGAATTAACCCAATTATCTACATGATACGATAATTATGATCATTTAGATAAGCACGTGTCTAGACATGAAAATGTACCCACTTATAAAACGGCTTCCTTACAATACTTGCAATTCAACAAGTTCCGAGACACATCAAAGTTTTTAGACAACAGTATAAAATTAAAAAATAGATTTCTTATATTATCGATGGATTCTAACTGTGTGGGTCAAGTTGAAGTTTTCCGGTGCTTAAAATTTATGGTGATATAAAATACTATCATTGATTGTATTTCTATAAAAGCTCAGATTGTTTGTAATATATGCTCATTTAACTATGAATCGGCGTTAAGTGATGTCATCAAATTGTGGATAGAGCACGATAGAAGCACGTGCTCCTATTTGTTTGTTAGAATGCATGATAACAACTCCAACGGCGGTAGGAGAGCAGATGTAATGAGCACACATAACGATAAGTATGGTAAGTATTGTGTGGTAATTATTGCCACGCAACGAGTCGACTGTGCTGTGATCAATTGACCAACATGTTGAGTAATGTTTGCGTATTATGATATCAAATATGGGACATTTTTTGCATTGCCTCACTTTGCTTTCTAATTTGGAGTAATTGCTGGGTATGTGGATTCGGTCTATTTGTAAATACTACATGTGTTTTGTTCTATTTCCGCAAAAACTCTGGTATTGTGCAAAGTTATAATTAAAATTGCGCTGAATTGCTAGCATTTGATTCGCCAAGGTTGTTTTGTGCGGCTGTATGAATCGAAATTCTCATGCAGCACACGTTTTGCATGATTATCTAATCACTTCCAGTTGGTGTACAACTAAAAGTTTAAGCCATGTTTTGAACAGTAAAATTAACAAATAACAGAGTGATACTAATTTCCCAACAATAACTAATTATCCAGTTTTTATTAAAGCGTGCCAAGTTGTGATTGAAATATCATTATGACTTTATATGAGCCGGTGCAACGGAATAAACCCAAGCATGTTGCAGGAATGGAACAATGGAAGCGAATTGTACGTCGAAAGATACCTATTTTAGAATGGGGCCCAAAGTATCGGCTTAGTTGGTTTGCTCAGGATTTACTAGCTGGTTTTACAGTGGGCTTGACTGAGATTCCACAAGGGATTGCCTATGCATCAGTTGCAGGTAACTAATTTCCTAATTCGTAAAAACCTTGATAACACACTGATAAACTATATACTTTGTAGGTTTACCTCCTGAATATGGATTATATTGTGGTTTCATGGGTTGCTTCATGTACTGTATATTTGGGTCTTGTAGAGATGTAAACATTGGACCTACTGCAATTATGGCTCTCATGGCGCAACCTCACATTGACAAAATGGGACCTGGAGGTGCAATAATTCTCACATTTTTATCAGGGTGTATTATATTTATTTTGGGATTGTTACACTTAGGTAGAATACTTTTTATTTTTCTGAAACTCCTAAAACTTCAGTATCGTCGAAATTACTGTGACCCTTTTTTAAGGTTTTGTTGTGGAGTTTATATCATACCCAGTTGTAACTGGTTTCACGTGTGCAGCTGCATTAAACATAGCCAGTTCTCAATTCAAAAGCCTCTTTGGTCTCAAAGGAAAAGCAGACAATTTTCTGGAAAGTGTGATACATTTAGTAGAGAACATAGAGAACACAAACAAATGGGACGCAATTCTAGGCTTCATCAGTATTATAATCATAGTTTTGATGGCAGAACTACGACGCTTTGGAAGCAGGAAGATTAATCCTAACCTATCCACATCCCAAAATCGAATTAAGATATCAATATGGATGTTTTCCTTAGCTAGGAATGCGTTGATTGTAGTTATTGGGACTACTATAGCCTATATTCTAAAGGAAAAGGGAGAGACACCTTTTAGTTTAATTGGTCAAGTTGGCAAAGGACTGCCTTCTTTCAAACCACCTCCTTTTAACATTATTTATAATGGGACGGAGTTTACGTTTGGGAAGATTGTAGAGAATTTCGGGAGTTCTTTGGCGTTTGTACCTTTGGTTGCTGTTTTGGAGAGTGTCGCTATAGGAAAAGCTTTTTGTACGGATCAAGAACAACTTAGTGATAATAGATTTATATTTGATACTATGATTTTTTGTAGCTAAAGGAAAGACCTTGAATGCTACACAGGAATTAATAGCGTTGGGTATTAGTAACATGATGGGATCTTTTGTGAGCTCTATGCCAGTAACTGGTTCTTTTACAAGAACAGCTGTTAATAATGCATCAGGAGTCAGGACCACTTTTGGCGGTGTCTTTACGGGAACCATGGTACTTCTTGCACTTGGTTTCCTAACTAGTACATTTGCATACATCCCCAAAGCAACCCTAGCGTCAGTGGTTCTAGTGAGCATGTATTATTTGTTTGAGTTTGAGGCGATGGCAACTTTATGGAGAACAAAAAGTACTAACTATATTATATTACTAATATTCGGTTTCTAATATTGAACCTAATTTTTGTATTTTAGAATTAGATTTGATACCATTTACAGTTACTTTCATTACCGCTCTATTTTGGAGTTTAGAATACGGCATACTCGTTGGAATTGGTGTCAATTTACTTTTTGTACTATATTGGACCGCAAGACCTAACATTCAGATAAAACCAGAAAAGTTGATTCAACTTCGAGGTGATTGCTTGTTGGTCATTCCCAGTTCTCCCTATTTAATGTTTCCCTGTGCGGAATATTTCCGGGAGTCTGTTATACATGCTTGTGATAACTGCATAAGCAGTGTTTGTGTTCTTATTGATGGAAGTGCGATCAAGTTTTTAGATGCCACAGTTATTAAAGTAACTTTCTTTAAAAACCAACCTTTAACTTGTCTAGCACTAAATTGGATTTATTCTAGAATCTGCAAATTTTAATGAATGATTTAGAGTTCAAACAACACAAGTTGATTCTTTTAAATTTCCCGGAGAAACCTCTTGAGGAATTAATGATGATGGATGAAAGGTTTGCTCAATACCATCAGGTTGGAAATCTTGATACAGTTGTTGATGGTAATGTAGATAGAAGTAATATTTTATGATATATTTTATGATAATTTCTTTAATTGCTTGCAGATGAACAAATAGAAAGAGTTACATTAAATGATGATTATACCATACAGTAAGTTATTGCAAACTTTGCAATTTAAATACGTTACTCACTTGTTCACGCTAATTATAAATAAACTTTTATTTCATTATTAAAAGCGTAATGCCGTGTTCTATTTTATTTTCACCTTGTTGGTTACATTAATTTTTAATAATACAGAATCGATTAATTAACCTTCAAATTATTGGCGATTCTGGTTTCGTATTTTTTAAAATTTTCTCGAAAAGTGTTGACTTAGAAAAAAGGACGGCGGTTTTAAAGTCACGTCTTGTTTTTTTTTCATGAAATTAAATTATTAATATATAAATTAACATTGAAAAACTTTTGATTTAAATATATCTAAATAGTATATCCTATGTAATTTCAAACCCGCAGTCGGCTTTTCTTCTAAACTCAACACTTTTCGTGAACGTGAGAAAATACTAAACCCAAACTACCCATTTTTGTCTCAGATTTAGACCAAAATTACGCAAGTGTATATATACGTAAATTACTAAAAAAAAACTTTAATTTAATTTATTCTATTATATAATTTATATTCTTTACAACCTTATAGAAATTACTTAATAATTCACTTTTTGGCATTTTTATGGCTTCACGAGTCTTGCTAACAAATAATAGTTTTTATTCGCGTTTAATTCCGTTAAGTGCAAAATGATGGTGAGATTAAAGTGACAAACTAGCGCAGATAATTGCATTCTCAGTGTGATACTTTATCCCGAGGCATTTCCGCACCCAATGCAACTACACCCTCTTTATCGAGCTATCGCAGACGGTTTCAAGTGCAAGTTCAATATAATCCCACCGCAAAGAAGGCAATACAAGAAGAAAAATGCTCGCTTGACAACTAAACAAGGATGGTATGGATCGCAAGGTAAAGGCCAACGGCGATTTCTAAACCGTTCAGCAAACATTTAGTTGCTTCGTTGTGATCGACAAAAACAAGAGAGAATGTTAGGATCTTAGACAATTGCTTTAAAAATTAAAACATTTATTTAATTGTAAATGAATTAAAAACCTATTTCACTGTGTCTTCTATGTAAATGTATTTGAATTAGACAGGTTAATGGAGGCGTAATGTGCTTTAAACATACGATGAAAATTTCGTTGTTTGCATTCGATTTGGCTGTGTCCTCACCGCAGCAAATTTTCCTACATTTTGGAATCCCAATATAGCATCCACAAGGCTGTAATGAAATGTAAATTTATTTAAAATTATTTCCACGCGTTCGTTTTCCCACTTCATTAAACGCGCCTGGATGAAACGCGACGCATCACGACAAGTGAATCAACGACGCTTCGTTTATTGCCAACAGATAATATTTGTTATTAAAACATCATTTAGTTCACAGACATCAGACAAATGAAAACAAAACTCAGTTTAGTAGCACTCCCGCATTAAACAAGCAATAAATATTAAAGCAGTCAAAATTGTAATTTCTTCATTCAAGAAGGGTGAAAATGTAACAACTACTGTTGATGAGTTTTTTTCAAGCTGGTGAACTTGCCACATAATTATACAACATACACACATGAAGTGATTCGGTATGCTGAGCTTTCAGCGCAATACGCTTTTTTGTCCGGCAACTTTTGTGCAACTTTTTGTGGCTGCCTACGTGCTGAATGTGACATTACTGTTTGGAAATAGCTAATCCTTGTTTGAAACTCACGCGGCAAAGACGCCTGAAGGACTAAAGCATCTTTGCCCGCTAGACGTAGTAATTCCTTTTCGCGACTTGACAGATTCGCACGCGGAAAACATTTTCGCCGAAAACGTCGAACTTTGCCATACATCCGCCCAACTTTCCTTCACACGCCCGAAAATTCCCTGTTGTTGAAAACGCTGTATTCAAAACTATGTTCAGCAAAGATTTCCTCCGCTTGCATTCATGCTCATACCTTTATTTCTTGAAATTTTACCTGGAATTAACAGATTCATAACATTCATTCCGCAAATGTCGACGTCCCGTCGTTCATCATGCGTGTGCGACGATAATAAATTCATTTAAATTTTATGCATGGAAATGTACAGAAGCCGGTCTCCTGCACAAGGCAAGTGTTGTTAGTTTGAAAAGTTTACAGTTTCAAAGCGAATAAATCCGCCCGAATGCGTTTAGAAGTAAAGGTAGTTAATGTGGAATAAAATCACCAGCATAAATTACAGCCAAATAAAAAATGTGAGAAAATGATTATCACAGAAAAGATCAGTTAATTTGGAGGTTTTTTGAAGTGCTTGTTGATTATTAAATTAATTCAATAATCTTTTTAATTAAGAGAAGGAGTTCATCCATAAATTAGTGTATTTTATAATCTAAAAGATAACTGAAGAAGAAATTGGGAAGTCAAATGCAAAATTTTCAATTACTTCCATCATATTAATGGTATTTCTAAATCATGAAAGTTATAACTAATAATTATATGAAAAATACTTAAGAATTGAAATTAATTATAAATTATTCTTTATGTTAATAAGTGACGTCAGTGATTTGTTAGCTCCATCGTCATTGACCTCCCAATTTCCAGATATTTTTAAAATTTGACTCAAACTTGATGGCATACGTCACTCATACAGCACTCATTAGCTGTACAAAAACACTCTTTAAGGTCTTAGGCTTTAGAGTCAATTATTAGAGAGGAAAATTGAAAAAACATGACGTCAGCCGCATGTATATCTCTCAATTTCCACATTATTAGACTCAATTATTAATCAAATTATTTCAAAACAAAAACGCGGAAATCAGGCAAGAACAGATGTATATAATTTTCAGTATCTACAAATATTGGAATATTGAACTACACACCACATATTCCTTCTACAAAGCACCAAATTACTTTCAGATTTGTTGCAAATTTTCTCCTAAATGTAAATATTATTTCTATTCCTGTTGATTCAATAGTAATGATTAGA
Source organism: Diploeciton nevermanni (assembly GCA_027575565.1). Lineage (NCBI taxonomy): Eukaryota > Metazoa > Arthropoda > Insecta > Coleoptera > Staphylinidae > Diploeciton > Diploeciton nevermanni. The sequence continues at coordinate 26,732 of JAODIE010021495.1, forward strand.
AATAAAATTTATTCCTGTAAGTCTAAATTTTCTCCTTAGATCTTCCACTCCTAGTAGAAGCTCGTAAGTAGATGCAAGGAAATTACTTCAATAACTAATGGCTGGTTACAGTCTGCTGATTGCAGGATGGTGGATAAAGCAACCCAGGCATTCATTTCTGTTACATGTAATAAAACAACAGCTGCAAGTGTTCCTTCCCAACTCGCATAAATATACATCCTCCAGTGCAGCTCCCGCTGCTTGAACCGTTCCAACATAATCATCTCAACTCTATGCATTTATGACTATGAATATCAAATGCAAACATTTCGAATGGCGCACCAATGAGATGAAATATAGACACAAAACAATGTAAAACATGTTGCAGAAACATATTCCACAAATCCATTTCTATTTATTTCAGTTTCAAAATTTAATTAATTCAAACAAATAAAGAGAAGCAATAAGGCACTTTTGCAAATAATAATCACAATTGAGACATATGATTAAAATTCTCTGCTTGTTTTATTCCAAATGCAATGTATTACCTTGACATTCGATTTGTTTTCACATTCCAGTATACCTGTAACTTCTACAGCTTGTAACCACTTCGAAGCATTTTACCACGTGTCACAAGTCACCATTTGCACACTTTACATTTACGACCCCCTTCGTAGAAATGGCGTCAACTTGGTAACATTGACTCATCCGGTTTTTATCCAGCGCATCGCGCGCAAATGCGCGCGTTCTAATGGACAATTGATGGTATTTTATGTTCCCACATTATTGCATTCCGTCGCGTTCTAGCATGGAGGGAATGTAATATTCATGCAGCAATTGTCTCGGCTAGAGTAAAGCCAAGCGATGAGCTGTAATTGGTGGAAGCTTAGAATAATTAGAGCGAGTTAATTTGTTTCTACTTTAATTAGGCTAGCACTAAGCAATGGCTGCAGAATTGTAGAAAACGGAAGATGGAAGACATTCTACCGACCGAAAGATATTTCCGATTACAATAGATAATTCTATAAGCAACTGTTTATGAGAGATCGTATAGATAGTTTTTTATGAGTAGATGGTTGCAATTATGACGAATGTTAATTTTGAAAGCCTTATGCACGCCTATAACACCGGAAGATATAAAACACTCTGTAAAATCAGGTGATTTAATTTAAAATATAACCAAAATGAAGATCAGTGTGTTCATCCGCTGAAATTTCTGAGATGTTAGGTCAGAAGATGTCGAAGGGTCATCTAGTAGTGCCGTTTATGCGGCTGGGTGCAAAGACACTTTGATAGTTTTTCCTGTCCGCCGAATGCATTTCGCTCATGTTTAAAATGTTAGAAGAAAGAAGTTCTATGGACACATGTTTGCCGCTCCAACGTGCGGAATTCAACGAGCTAGAAAATGCTCATGTGGCTCATGAATAATGCAACAGAGTGGAGCAGGAGTGTTGCCGCACTAGAATACCCAAGGAATAGCAACGGAAAAACGTTGTGTGATAAAAAAAAAATTGAGTCTGAGGACATCATATGTTGCACACGGAGAAGGAAAGTGGTGACTATATCACGAGTTGATAGAACTTTGACCTGTGATTATATATGACTACCCAGCCATAATGGTTAGACTACGAAAGAGCTACGTAGCTTAGTTTTCTAAATATGAAGGTAGAATGAAGGATGTTGGTAGTAAAACATAATTTTTATTGTATTGTATAATGTTTGATGTAGGTCTCTAACGACATCACAAAACGCTTTCCGCATTGTGCACCGCTGCCGCATTAAAGTAGAATTACGAGCTGCAAAAAGACAATGTAATAGAAAATTTACAGCCACGCGTTAAGAAAATAATGATCCCATGTTGCAACCACCACAAACGTATCGGCGGTACTTATGTCGTGTAAAAGAATAATTGGACAAGGTGCACCAGGGCCAGTTAAGTGTAGACATTTCCAAAATGCCAACGGTCCAGCGGACAACAAGAACCGGAGGATGCGACTACAAGACATCATTACATGTCTGAAGGGTCGTTCGACGAATTGGAGAATGCAGAGTTTACAGTGTGGACAGTTTACTGTCTTGCAACTTTACAGTTTTACAAGTTTACAGGTAAAAAGAAAATTGATGGTAATATAATTAAGTTGTTTCAAAGTTATCTCTTCTAGACCAGAAACATATTTGAGTTATGCATCCGGAAATCTTTTCTTTCTACATTTCCACAATCCCTTATTAATTAACAGTTTCCTCCCTTAATTTACTTTTAACGAGGTCATCAATAAAGTGATATTTTTCTAACGTAGCGTCTAGGTTGCATCATCAAACTCCGTGCTGAGCTCAACACCTCTTAAAGTGAGCAGGGAGTTTAATTGCAAATTTATTGACATCCCCACGAGTTAATTATAAAGACTGCAAGTCATAATAATGTCACTCAACTTGTACAAATCATAAATTATAGCAATTTTAGGGGAATTTACGTCATCTATCATTAAAAATCTGCCTTAATTGCCAAAGCCTTCAAAAATACTACTTTAAGTGTTATTTTAATGCATGTTTCTTTTGTTTGTCTAAATTTCAACAAAGAAATAAAATACTCATTAATTTACATCATCCTAGGAAAATAATTAAAACATTAACTGTTTCTATTTCATATCAAACACCAGAAAACATATTTATATTATTTTTTTATTATAAGCTGATGTAATTAGTAAAAATAATTGCTATTTCATAAATATAAATAGTAATTGTTTGATGATATTTTATTATTTGTATTTTCTAGTTTTAGTGGCCCATTTGTAATGGTAGGTCTTTAACGATCAATTAGTAATCTTCGCATTGAGTTTTTGTATCATAACACCAAGTATTTAATTACGGTCTGCTGCTTGGTCTGCGATTACTACTGTGCAACCACTGTTGGAATGCACGGGTGGTCCGCACCTCACCTGGACAGGTGACCATCATCCAAATTAACCCTTTGGAAAATGTCTGCCTTGCTTAATTAACACTAATTGACTACTATCATGATGTTTTTATTTAAATCATTTTCTTAGATTCCTATTATTCTAGAACATCATCAATTATTTTTTGTAACGATTGAAAATTGAATTATAATACCGAGAGCATATAGAAAATTAGTGCTTCCAATTGTGAAGTTCAAGTATGAACAATAATGATGCAATTAGAGGTTGGTAGTTTGCAGAATTGCATGTTGTAGGAGGATAATTTACTTGTACTCAAGCAATTATCATTCAACTGTCAAGAAAGACCAATTTAAATGACTTAAGGAATTTTTTTTCTTGCTCTGAGGTTAAGAACATATAAATGGGGCGTTTTTGATGCTGGATTTGCAAACCAGATTGGTGGATTTGGTGGACTGTATATCATCAGATAAAAGTCAACTTTGCCAACATAATTGAGTCGAAGCTGACCTCTAGACATGCTGATCGCCTCGACAGATAGGTTTCTATGCAGCGTGTAATTGACTGACGTTGGCTTTTGCTTCACTTTCTCAAAAGGCAGTTCTGGCAAATTATCAAAAGTCACTAGCTTTTCATATCTTAGACATATTATATAAAATCATCAGTATATCACCTCGGAAATAAATTAGTATCTTATTATAATGCTAATGAAAATTCCTTTTTACTCACTTTGTAAGTACTCAATGCCTTGCGACTTATGTCTATCGTGAAAACCTCAAGAGTTAAAGCACTGATTGCGAATTATTTTATCTATTTAACAGCGTGCATTTGCTCAATCAGTGATCTGCAATAACAAGCCCGTTGTCTTAGACGCAAACCCACGTTGAGAGATAGCCATGTACACCACGTCTTCGTGCTGAAATAATCACGACTTTTCAATAAAATCATATTGAATAATGCAATAGAACGCAGCGACCATTAGAGCGTCGACCAATCGCCACTACGCCACGACTTGCCTACCATCAGTGCACCATCAACATTGCCATCGTTTGGTTAACGAACCATTATTAAAATATAACAGAAGACTTTAAATTGGTTATGTAAACAAATACATTTTAACAGGATAAGTTGATCAATATAGAAAATTTTTTTAAACTTTTCGAGTTTATTTCATACAATTTTGAATTTTTAATAGAATGCTTTCCAATTAAATTTATCCTACTATATTTCTTCCTCTGGTGAAGCAGCAAACTGGTCAAAATAAAGCAGACTTAAATTTTTCTTTTAAAAACTCCGAAAAATATAATACACAATCATTATTTCAATTTAAACTAAAGCGTTCACCTTTTATGGAGACAAATTATAGCCCATCACCCTGGTGTTTAACTTTATAGTCTTCTGCAATCCTGTAATTCTCGAATCCATAATGAATTCGTTTACCAAGTCTGATTGGACAGTTGAACTCTTTCAAACAAACCTTATCATTAGATAGTTTTAGCCCCTATTGGTATTTCTACAAGTATTTTTTATGTTGGGCTTGATGTTCATCTACTCCGTAATTGATTATTGTTTAGCAGAGCAATTTGGATAAATAAATGATTATATATATTTTATGTACTTTTTGCTTGTGCTTTGAAAGAGTAAATGCCACGCACGAAGGTCGTTTAAGTTTGGCTGCAGACTGAAGGTACCTTCAGACACCAACTTGCTAAACCTCAAAATTGCATGATGCCGCCGGTCCAACGCGCTGAGCACCTAGCATCACCTGGTCTTTTCAACCAATCCCACAATTCTCAACCAGCCGAAAACTATAAAGTTAAGTAGAGGTTCGCTGGCCATAAAGCGTTCCAATGATATGTGAGTTTACTGTTCTTTGCCCACCATTCATATGCAAACAAAATGAATTACATATTATTATAAAGAGTTCAGGAAAATATAAACAACTTACTTCTAAACTGCATAATTTAGCAGTTTAATTAGTAGAAAAATATTTTACATCTGCAAATTATAACATGTGTTTTTTATCAAAATTAATGCTCCCCTTTTAATCTTTATCATTTTATCCAGTTGAGCGTGAATGAAAAAAAGGGATAGGAATTGTCATTGTTAAGTGTCTCGACCAGTTTATTACAGATTTAAACTAAACTAATTATTTGGCTTAGTTCACAACCCTTTTTAATATCAAATTGATTCAAGTCGGAATATTTACTTTTGGGATTTGATTCAAAAACAGAAGCATTTCAATATGACTGGGAAGTCTGTTTGTTGTGGGTTCTTTTAAAGGATGTACTGAAATATAGGTAGATATCCAGAAAGACTGTTTTTAAAATTATGCTAAAACAGTAGAATATAATAAAGGTACTTTCAAAGCTTCTCCATTGACCTTCAACCTTGTTGCATCTAGTATTGTAAAAGCTTTATGATATTATGGTATTATACATGACACAGCTTGCAAAAAGCAAATGTCTTTACGCATTCATACATCAGCGCTGCAGATACTATAGAAAACTCAATTTTGCTATGGCATCATTAGACGACAGTGTCGCCCTTGGCCTGCGAGGAAACCGAGGACCATGTGTACTGGAAGGTTAAGTGCGTCAAATTGAACCCGAGGGTAGAAAACAACAAACTAGTTCTAATACAAAGTGTTTTAATACAGTTGGTTAGTTTTGCAGAGTTAAGGGTAACTAAGGCATATCGAATAACGCACCACTTGGTATTGACTGCAGTTCCTCTAAGATTGCAACCAGACAGTAGCTGTAACTAGGGGAAAGCTGAATGTCTTTCTTTCAGCACGGTTTTTTATGCGCCGCATAAGGGGTCGACATATTACGCCACACTGGCCTTAATGGTCGAACCTTACATAACGCGTTCGAACGAGATTGCGGGATTTTGAAGGTCCCCACAAGTACCATAATAAAATACATATTCACTAGAAAGGAAAATATATAAAACGGACCCAAAGACGTGCTAAAACAAAACATATCATACCAGTAGAGGTTAAGACAGGATGTGAAAACTTGAAGGTGCTTGAGACAATCTTGTTACTTCAAGAGACCTCTAAGAAAATATGGTTTTAATCTACAAGTAATGCGGGTTGATCCAGGACGATGATGACAAAATGCCACTTGCGGTTACACATGTTGGCGATAATCCCCCGAATAATAAACATCTATATTGAGCTAGGCGTTAAAAATAAGCAGTGTGATCGTGTTATTTATTGCATCCTGTGTGAGAAGGTGAAGTGCACCTCAGAGGGCGCCATGTTCGGAAATCCTTAAAGCTCATAAAAGCGCGCATATATCTCAACAGATAAGTGAACAGGGTGTCGGACACGATTTGAGGGTGTCAAACTGCAAACAAACCCAACAAGAGAGAAAATGCCCGCTTTAGCCGTCAAACCGGAAATCATACGTCAAGCAACTCCGCCAAATGTTTGCCCTATGAATCTGGAGCGCTTGTAAAACACGAGCTTTTAGAAACGTGAAAAATGTGTGGATGATGGCTTATGAATGTTGAACCGCGCCCCATTTTGAAAGCACGTAGTGTTTGGAAAATACTCATGGCATTCCGAAATGTATGGCGGCATCATTAGAGATGTTGCGACACGTGTGCAACATTTAGTATACGTCGAGCGTTGAAGTGTTGGAAGTTGAGGGTTGCACTTTATAAAAATGCATGCGAGTGCAGAATGCGTGCGGCTGTGACTGACAATTCCAACAATTGTGTTTTATAAATAACAGTGGCAACGATTGCTGTTGCTTTCGGGACGTTTACAAATAACATTTGATGTGTCTGCGGCTGAAATACCACGTTGGAGGTGTTAGACACGATTGCAGTGGTGACAACTGTTAAAAGAGTGTTAGTCAATCAGTCAATTTTAGTATTATTTTAAAATAGCAATAACTTGAAGTATATTTTTCTGTTCTTTCTATATCAGTTAACGTTGATTACTGTCTGCAATAAGTTTAACATTCAAAATTTAACGATGATAGACAAACCTGTAAAAAACCATTATTATCAGCTGCAAAAGTCAGCATGCACTAATTAAAATTTAATGCCGATGCAGTAAAAAGTTTCATATCAAGCTTTCAGCTGCACTGCAGAAAACATGAAAACTAGGGCGGAAGTTACAACTTGAGCGAGAATGAAAAGTTTCAGCTTTATGCAACGTATGCATTAATTTGCAAGCATGCAAGTTATAAATATTTCTTACAACTTCGCACGCACATCTATTAGAAAAATATATAAATACTTAAAACATGATACTTGTAAATATAGAGACACCTATTAATAAGTCTTCTGAATAAATATGCTTTGCTCAAGTTGTTTGACGACACGCACGAGTTGTAGTGTTCTTGGATAAACAACCCCATATCAACATCTTTAGAATACGCGCAATTAAAGCGCAGGAAAACTGCAGGAATGTGGCAGCCTCCCTATCTGCATTCACAAGAAAGTGGTGCTTTTAAGCTCTGCTCGCAATCGGGTCTACCTTTATTATTTCATGCCTCGCTCAGCGAAAGTCGAGTTTTAACGCTTCGCTTAAAATCATCGTGCAATCTATGTCATGTGGAAAAGTGAAAACAGAAAAGTCACTTCTATGCTTAGGGGACATTTCTAGACTCGGAGACATTGAGGAGAACCAGCCGATAAAAATAACACTTTTAGAAGTCTGTTGAAAAGCACGTAAATCAGGAATTCTGTTATTGTTTTGGCTTGAAAGCTGGAGAAGAACTTTCTTGTGATTTTTGGTAAAAATAAAGTTTAAAAATAGTTTCTTTACTGGTTTTTCAGTGTGATTTACCTTGAATAATGTGCGTGCTAGAATAAGTTGAAACGTGTTATTCCAAATGCAAATTTAGTGTTTGGAGAAAAATGTGGAATTTTGTTGGAGCTATATTGAAAACATGGATCAACTATTATTAAAATTACTAGCAAATTACGTATTTGATAGGCATAACCTATGTTTAAGACTTGACATAATTGAGAAGTGGATCAGAGATTCTTTTTAAAAGATAATGATGAAGGTTTGATGCGTAGAAGATTGTTGAGTGATGTGCCAAACTCATGATTTTCAAAACCGATAGTTACTAATAATTTTCGAAGAAAAAAAAAGATAAATGTAAAGGGTTTTGTCAAATATTTCAAATTACCTAAAATTATTTTAACTTTATATGACTCTCAATTTTCACCTTAGACTGAAGTTTCTTTATAGCAGAGTTTTATGAAGATAAATAAATAAACTGTAAGTAGAATAAATTCCTAATTACATAAAGCAGAAGAAATTATTTCATCTAAATTTGTTAAATGTTATTAAGTTTTAAATGGATGAATGTTATCACAATTTTAATTTGGTTTATCTTAAAGTATATGTAATGTTTAATAAAAACCAATATAAGAAAAAGTTATTTTGTTTAAAGATTATAAAACTGCACAAAACGTTAAGAAAATATTTACTCAATTTTATAATTTTAGCTCAATTTGCGTAGAAACATAGAATGCTAAATTGAGAACAATTATTCACAATTTTAGTTTAGCTATTTTAATGAAACTGGTACTTTTATAAAATTACATTTTGTTCCACCCACATCCTCACTAAAGATAATTGTAGTAATTTTAAAATTTTCTATAATGTCTCCTTTTTTAAACATCTTTGTGTAATTTTTCAAGATTGTAATCAGATAATCACTATTTAATCATGTTGGTTTAAGCTTTATACTTATCATATACTTATAATTTAATCAATTTAATTGTATAGACGTGACTGCTTAACAACAATTTTACATAATGTCCAATCCATCCGATGGCTCAATTTACAAAAATTGCTCACAAATTACATCTGAACTTAAAAAATATCATGCAAATATAACAACACGCGTTCATGTTACTTATAAATTATTAATTCCTATATACAAAACTAGTTAATGTTTTGTGTATGTCAAATATTTCTTTTCTCACGCGTAATTATTGAAATTTTGGACCACATTGATTTGCATACAAAGCTCAGTCGTGCACTTAAAAGCCGACCTGCTTAAATGGTTAATATTTCTACATTAAAATATGCATTTATTATAAATCTAACAGAAAGATATATTCGAGTAGATGCCCCACACGATGCGCATAGCTTAAAGGTAATCGCCATTTGGTTGGAAACAAATAAGAAATAAATTTCATCACTGACACCTAGCAAATAATGCTATTACATTTAAATTAAACACAATAAAGATGATCTCAAACAATGCTTGCAAATGAACAATAAACGTTAGATATTAGACATTAACAAATCATGTAACGCACCTACGTAATTAATAATGATGATAATTCAACACCTACGACATCATAAATTTATTTATACTTGCTGAGACAAATTGTCTTAAGTCATAAGACCTAAGGCAAATCTAATGCGGGTCTTTTTAAGTTTAAAATGTAGGTTTGTTTTTATAATATAACTGTAATTAAAACGTGTTGATCTCTCTCAACCAACGTAACCACCAACACTAAGTTACCATATGCTTAATGGATGGTAAACCATAGCGGTACGTTCCACGAAAAGCATGCACCGATGCACTTTATTTATGACCGCGGCCGTTTGTAGAAGACAATAGATGTGAGGCTGGAGGACTTTAGAAGACGCTTCACAACCACCCAGGTGCGAAGAGATCCGCTAATCTCCAACGGATCTATTGTTTTCTGTTAACATCTCTATTTTCATATGACACCCTATGATTAGCTTGTGGAGAAGAGAACTCCGCCCAAACGACCTACACGTATTACACTTTGGAGATGCAAATATTGTACAATTATAGGTTGATTAGGTGCATTTATTATGTTGATAAAATTTCACTATAATACTTATTTTTAGTTACTTGTTATAACGTTAGACCTTACGTTATTATAACATTAGACCTCGGTGTCTTTTTGGCGCTCGTATCGGCGAGTGGTTTTATTTGTGATGTATTGGCTTACAATGCATTTACTATATGGAGTTGATTTGCATTGGTTTATATGGGACATGTGGTGTTGCTTGCTCA
>JAODIE010021506.1:0-36641 GCA_027575565.1 Diploeciton nevermanni
CTGTTAATAATGTTTAGAATGTGGTTTTTGTTGAGTTGGAGGTTGTTTTCTAAAATGCAAAGGATGTCGTCTACGTATCTAATATATGTTATTACTTTGAACTGTCTGTTTAAATTATTGATAATAGTTTCTTCGTGATGTTGTAAAAATATTTCAGATAACATGGGTGAAAGGGGGGAGCCTGTGATTAGTCCGTCGTTTATTGTATAAAGTTTGTTATTATATGTGCAATAATTTTGTTTCGTGATTGTGTTTATTGTGTCAATGATGAAACTGTAGTTGGGAGAAGTGTTGTCTAGTTTTGAGGAAAGGATTTGTATTGCTGGTCAGGTGTGAGTGTAATGTTTTCTAATTTGTGTATTAGTTGGTACGTATTCCTAATGTTGTACTTATCTTGAAGTGTGATATTTTGGTTTAAGGTTTTTAACATGTGTTTTGTAATTTTATATGCTGGCGCGAAAGTGTAGTTAATCATTGGACGGATAGGAATATTGTTTTTATGAAGTTTGGATAGTGCATTAAGAATCGGTGGTTGAGGATTTTGATTTATTAGTTGGGTTTTAATTTTTGTTAGTTCTGGGTTATTTTTAATTATATTTTTAATTGATTGCTGGTATTTGTTAGTAGGGTTTGATTTAATTTCTGTCTGTTATAAAGTTTTTAGTTTTGTCTACGATTGTTAGTATTACATTGTTGTTTTTGATTTTGTTTTTCAGCCTAATTAATGCCTAATTAGACTGCCTATACGTTTTTCTGTAATGTTTTTGATAATATGTCTAGTGTCTTCCTGTATTTCGGTCGGTAGTTGTGGAATTGCTATTTCGGAGTCAGTGATTTTGTTTTTTATTTTGTTATGGAAATTATTTTCTGTATTATGTTTAGGACCTTTGTTTAATAAATCTATTTCTTCTATTGTGAGATTGATATTTGTCCGGTCTGTGAATTTATTACTTTGTGAGTTGTGTGAGTTTGATTTGTGTTGATATAAATCAGAAACATGTTCAATTTCTATCATACTGAAGAAGGCAACATGCTGAAAACGTTTTACAAAAAGACAAAAAGTAAGTGTTATAGTGCAGTTCTTCAACATAACAACTAAAATTAATTGATTTGCAATCTAACATGTATAAAAATTATTTTGATAAAAATTATTTAATTACATTTTATTCAAATCTACTAAAAAAAAAAACAAATTTCTCAATTTAAGAAGTTTTGCAAAATCAATGATTTGTATTTTTTCTAGCACCTATTTATGCAAACAATTTTTTTTAAATTGAATTTCGTAAAATCAAAATATTGAACTAAGTTGACGGATGAAAATTTATAAAATTTATTGAGAATTTCAGAGTCGCAAACACAACCGGACTTCAATGAACTATCAAACAATATTCAAGAACAAAAAGCGCATTGGAAGATTACCATACCATATTCCATATTTTGTAGTTTTTTTTTTTTGTATTGTATAAAATTGTATAATTTTTGTTCTCCAGCATTAGTGTTATTATAAAATATCAATATAAAATATAGATGTTTCTATATTTATTTCTGATGATACATAAAATTCAACGTGCAGTCCGCATAATTTTTTTTTAAATGGCCCGCCGTCTGAAAGAGACGAACAGTAATGAGCGCATTTGCTGTATGTTCTCTGTAAGTGTAGCCTAATTGTGTTTAACCTTAATGTGCTTTGTGTCATGCATTTTGCTGCAAGGTATGTCTCACAGGTACAAAAACAGAACAGAACAATAGTTTTGTGATCCTATCCTTCCAGAATACAGTGGCACAAACCTGTACCAAACTGTGGATTTTCTATGTTCTGTTTTTTTTTCTGTTTTCTTGTTGGATACTTCACAAATACTTCAAGTCAGTTTTAGTCATTACTGGCTAAATAACCTAAATCATTCACACATATATGTTTGTTGCAGTACTTGTTCCCTTTGAAATGGATTCTAATAATGCAACTGATCCTTATGCTAGGGTAAAAGCAGTAAGTTTAAATGCTTTTTTGTATATTTCATAAAAACTTTTTTGCATGGGACTTTTGTTTTCAGTATTCTGAACAGAAATCTTACTTGTCACCAATTTCATTGCTTCAAGAGGCTTTAGTGGCACTTCATATTAGTCCACAATATATATTAATAAATACTAATGGATTAGATCATACAAAAATGTTCACTTATGAAGCATCCCTTAAAACAACTACTTTGGACATTTCAATTCAGGGCTCATCAAAAACCAAAAAGGAAGCAAAAAGTACAGCAGCAATGAATTTAATTAAATATATGTGTGATAAGGCTGACAGTAATTGCAGGTACATTCATATATATCCATTGCATGATAATACATTATTTATGAACATATATTTATTATGTTTCAATGTCTAGTTTGAGCACAGTAAGTTCCACAATTATTAAATGTGAAAATATGCAGAACATTGATGTACAACATAAGTAAGTTTTAAATTTGGTTCTATTAATATTAGAAAAGTGATTTTTGTATTCCAATAGTACTACAGAAATGTCCGCACCAAATCTACAAAGTGCGACAGAATATATTCCTGTTCTTCCCATAAATATTATTGGATCTTTACAAGAACTATGTGTGATGAAAGGATGGAATCATCCAAAGTACATTAACAAATTAAAAGGAGGGATGTCACATACACCTGTTTTTACAACCTCCTGTTCTGTGCTGGATCACACAGTATCTGCTATAGGTGGGAATAAAAAAACTGCTAAGAAAAAAGCTGCAGAGATGATGTGGGTTCATCTCCAAAAACCTTCTCTTGCCTTACCCTCAAATAGCTTACTACAACCAGAGGAAATCAAACAGGTATAATAATGTAACAGTTTAATGGAATACGAATTACAATTCTGCTTAATTCAATTAGGAGGCCTTAGAGATTCTGGGCGATATCACAACTGAGGAAAATGTTCCATCGATATCCAGTAGTCAGGATTCTGCGGCCAGTCGTCCAAATCAAATTTTACCTTTGATAGAATCGATTTCGACCTGCTCTTCGAATGAAAGTGATTCAGTTGATGTTGACTCTATGTGTCAGATACAAGAATCGCTAGAATCTGCAACAGGCCCGGATATTCTTAAATTAAAGGTAAACAATTTAATGCCAAAACGAAAGCGAAAAAAGACGAAAGTTGATTCAACTTGGCGGCGAAAATTACGACCTCGTATTGATAAAGAAACTGCTTAATGCATGTTCTGAATACAGATTGTAGGTATCAGCAAAAATGTCGATTACAAGAAGGTTTTGTATGATTTGTGTCAAGAGCAAGCAATACGGGTGGGTTTAGCCGGCTTGGATGAATATACCGATGATATGCAGGAACAATGCATTATGCAATTGGTTTTTCCGGCGTGTAAAAGAAATATAACGGTAGTTTTTAATGGGGTGGGAGATAGCAAGGCTGATGCCGAGAGAAAAGCTGCGTATAATGCGCTGTTTTTCATTAAAATGATGACAAATTGTCCAAAAATTAGTTTTAAAGAGTTGACCATAGATTGAAGTAGACATACTTAAATATAATTTAATTTTATATTTGTTTTATTGTTAAATTCGTATTACGTCTATGGGCAAAAGTTATCAATATAAATAATATCAGGTGTGATTTAGCTATCTTTACATTGCACATTAAACTTAAGTTACTAACGAATAGAAAATAAATATTTTACAATTATAAGCTATACACAATATGGATATATAAACATGTTGAACAAATAATATATGATATATGGTTTACCATCAACAAATCTTACGACAATCCTGTGATTGCCCGAATTGAAAAATCTGTGAACTTTGGTCGTATTTCCTCATCTCTCGGCTGTTGCTTAGTTTTGTTCGTGGTCGACAAATCCTGAGGTATTGTGGGTGACGGCATAAGAGATTGATGAATTTGTTGTGTATATGTAGGATATAGTGTGGTCATTGGATGATAACTCAGTGGATATGGATGATAGTAAAATGGATTAAACATGGGCTGATAATGCAAGTGCGTGAACGATTGTTGCGGATACTGCTGATTATTAATTGGGCTTGGTGAGGCCGTGAGAGAACTGTCACAGTCACTGAGGCCAGAATCACAGGACACATCTAAAGATGTTGTTGCCAAACAAGGTTTTTTCAGATTATGCTGGCTATTTTCGTCGTCCCCAACAACATCGACATCATCTTCTTCGTGGATTGAGTCCTCCTCACCTGAATCAACAATCTGTTTCGTACATCCCAGATTTTCTTGTTGCTCTTCCTCGTCCAGCAGTTTTTGCTGCTGTTCATGTTCTAACCGAGCTTGTTCCATTCGCTGGCGCTTCCTTTTGCATTTGCTCTGTCCAGATTCACGGAATCCTTTTGCAAAAGGGTTGTGATCGATTTTAAGTTTGGTCATCTTATCGTTTTGGTAAGCAGTGACTGCAATGAATTGAGTTTCAATAAAATCAACTACTGCTTTTGGTGCATAATCGAAGGCAGCTCGGATATCGGAAGCTTCGATGATATGGATGCGGGGTTGATATTTATGCATGGATGCCATTACGACATGGCCTACGGGGGCGTTTGACATATTGGTGAGCTTAAGACGGCCAAAAGAAACCGCCTGGGACATCCAGTGTGCGCCTGGTGCCGGTGATTCGGGATGCATGTAGAAGCGATTGGGACTGTGTGCTTCTTCGGCGCCAGCAGGCGCCCATCCGGAGGCGGCAGAGTAACGGTAGCGACATTTTGTAACTGGGACCATCTCTACTAGGAAGCAGTAATCTTTTTGTGGATCAAGATCTGTGACTGACACCCGCATTGAAGGAAACATACGCCTGGAAGATGTAATACATATTAATATCACATACTGATTTAAATTATATATGGAAATGGAAACAAATGGAGTATATTTCAGAAAGACAGCTGTTTATGTTTCTCATGGATCGTGTAGATATAGTTATATAAAATATATCAATGTTTACTTCAGATGGAGTGTTTTCCGCACGAGCTTTTTGTTCTTGGTATATTGGTTTAGGTCGGGTATAAACATAACTGACTCATGTCAATTAACCAGGCGTTCTTAGGCACTTAAAAAAAGTAAAAAACCTTAAATGTACCCCAGGTCGGGATTCTTGTGCCGATAAGATTACCCCGAATGGCAACTAAAATATTGTAGTGGTAGCATGCTTTCAGATAATATAATCTGAAGAGTTACATAAAACACCAGTAGCATAAGCGACAAAAAAAAATAAAGCTAACATAGAAAATTGGTTCGGTGGTGATCGGCTTCTTAAAAAGTTTTGTTAGTTCAATATTTAAACAAATCACCAAAAGTATAATCCCGGATGTGAAAAGATCACGCAAAGATAAACACGCAACAAGTCTTCCGCCTTATATGAAAGGCGTTGTTGTTTTTGAGTGTTCAGAATTTTTGAAATAATTTGCGGTTTTCAGGGTTTCCGGTGGAGCGGTGCCTACCTCACCACTCATCATCGTGTGCCTAGGTGCAGCGACAAGTCGTCGCCTTGTTACTTAAATAAATAGTCTAGGGATGATAATCATGTAGGCGGAGCTGTTGCTGCCTGGCACTGAAGCCGTGACACTGAGTTCGTCAGTGGTGTAATTAAATCGCAACAAAATGCGAAGAACAAACATCAATAACACGGTGTGGCCCCAAATGATTGCAACAGACGTTGTTCGCTTACCAAACGACCTAACCATGTGGCGGCTAATATAATGTTTGCTATGAAATTAATAAAGAAAAGGCGTGCGACCACCAACCACCTAAAGTACTTTTAGAGTAGAAGTCTATTCATTTTCTTGAATAGTGTTATCATTTTTGTTCTGAACAAGAACAATGTGACTCCAACCAACCTCAATGCCCAACTTGCATGCACTTGTCAGGTTCTCACCTCACTCACGGTACCTAATACAACTAATAGCGTCGGCTTTGAGTTTTTCCCGATGATAATCTCACCACTTGAAAATTAAGCGAAGCGCATATTTTAGAAGGATTAATTTCTTGTTGTATTACAGGGGATGAATGGGTATCTCTTTCACTGGATTTTTTTTTTATCTTGAATCGAAAGTACTTCTGTGTGGACGCGATTTGTAGGTAAGAGCGAGTTGCATGGCTAGATGTTTAGTGCCGCTCTTAAGTGGTCAAGTCAAGTGTTAACTGCAGACCAGACGTGGAGGGCTTCAGCGGCAAGTGTTGGCGACAATGACACACGTAAAACGCCAAAAGGCCGACACCGACCTCAGTGATGTGACGCCAAACAAACAAAGACAACTGGTGTGCATAAACCTTTTTTATGCTTGTAAACGCGTAAATGCCCAAGGGTAAAAGAGACGAGAACGGTGAGGAGGCTTGCATAATGTGACAGGCGCCACGATACTCGGCGCGGTCTACAAGGAAAAGATGTGCTTTCGGATGACGAATTAAAGCCATGGGCGGTGTGGCCCTTAAGACAATCGCGGCTTCGATCATAGGCAAATACCGGGGCCTAAGCACACATTGAAGTGTAAAGGAGACAAAATGTAAACGTATCGTAAAAAAACTATTAAGTTTAGGAGAACAAAGGTAAAGAAAAACAAAAGAAGGCGCCATAGGTACGAATGGTACATAAATTATAAAAACCTTGATTTCACGCCTTCACTTTTTAAATGAATTACATGATTTACATTCACATTGGGTGATTTTTATGGTTTTTGTGCAGACTGCGGTGAGGAATATAAAAATTTAATAAAACGTGTGATTTATATTGGTTTTAGGTTTATGCTAATATTGTAAAGTTGTTTATACCGCACACCATCAAAAATTTATTAGATTAACGTAAATATACTTCGCGAACACCTACCTTCCGGGCTTAGTGATGATCATCTCTGTATTGAGCTTGCAGAATGACTCCCAAAGATCTTTGTTTAGCAATTTGACGTTGCATTTGACTTGATCTACAAAATGGAAAAAATGCATAAAATATTTTTCTATCGAACAAAAATTCAACTGTAATTTCGGATTATATTCACTTGATTCTTACCTTGATATATATAATCCATTTTGAATGTGATATCACTTTTCACTAGATGTCAACTTCACTATTGAATTATCGCAAATGGAAAATGGGACACAGAAATTATGAGTTGTTGTCCGTACGCACTATAAATTGCAACTGTTTGGGTATACCATAGGGTTGCAGCCCTATATAGTCGATGTGGTTATAGACAACTTCTGTGTAGGCGACTTAAGTCTAGCAGCTCTCATTGGCCAGTTTCGGGGTTGGAAGGTGGAGCTTATAGTAAGTTAGGGCGCTTTCAAGACAGGCGCGACGACGTAAAGTACTTTGCTATCTTTACAGACCGTACTAGAGGATTAACACCGGGGGATGCATTAGTTCCGAATCGTTTTGCTAATTGTAATTACACTTAGTCTAGAGATTGCAACGCATTGTTGGGTTGGTAGCATTAACAGAGGTGCCTAAGGTGAAATTTTTTCTTTCTGGAATTTCTAATGCTCACATTAATTCTAATCGCACATAAAGTATGATTTGAAATTTAAAAAAAAAGCAAAAACATAATTAATAAATTGGTGTTGGACAATTGATATATAGTTTTGATTTCATTGTATTAGCAATTTTATTAAAAACGACGGTTGTTACATTGTGTAATCTAATACTAATAATACTAATCAAGATGTGCGGACAAAACAATTTCTCAAAATTTTCGATCGATTGATTATTTTTTTAATTTTGATTTTATTGTTTGGCCACATTTCGGTTGAAATTTCATATATTGTCTCACAACTTTCGTAATTATTATTAGATCATTTAGCACTCTTTGAGAACAATTTGTGAATAGATACTGAGGAAATGCGTGAAAATGTGATTTGTTTATCTTTAATAGTGGCAGAGTTAGAAGTTATGAAAATATTTTTTGTGAAAAATGTAGGTGCTGATATGAACTCATATTCCGAACAAATATATTTTTGAAATGCAACGAAGATACGTTTACTTTATTCAGTATGAATTGCTTACGGTACTATTCTTCCAATATTCTTGTCTCATTCAAGTATAGAGAAGTATAGTGAGCAATACTTGAGTAATATGTGTGCGCTAAACTGCAGCTTATCAGCTAAACTTACTAGCTGCAATAAACTAATTTGAATTTCAGCGTATTTTAGTGAAAATATGTTGGAACTTCTTCTAAAATTAGAATCAAGTTGCTTGTTTAGCAAAATTTTACAGATTCTAAAACTAGAAATCTCTCAAATTTCGAATGTCCAATCTGTTCTTTTTTTTTTTTGATTGTTAGTCTCCCCAATTTTTTCTTTTGACTTTGAAGTATCATTATTTGTAAAATCTATCAGTGAATTTAGATATTCTTTTGGAGACGTTTTCAGAGGAACCTTAAGGTATTTGAAAATTTCATTGATATTTGAGAGAAAAATTTAATCGTTAATAACAAAAGTAGTTGCATCCCTCAAATCTGTAAACGTAAATAAGCTGCTAGGTTATTTTGGCCGCTTGAACTTAGTTTCTTATTGTTCGTCTATCTAAGTAAAATTATTTCCATCTGAACTGTCACATTTACAAGTATAATTATATTTATAGTTTTGCATATTGTAAATTTTCTTCTCTTGACATTGTTTACATAAATACGTATGTTGTTTGCTTGTTTGCTTACTGTCTAATGCCACTCTAATGACTTTGTTTTGATCTTGTACGTACGTTTTGTACTTTACACTTTTGCACCTTATTATTCTTAAAATACAACAAACGTGATGACTCATAACTTCATCATGGGGCAATACAAGAAAACAAACAGGGGGTATAGAAATGAGTCATGTTTGTGAATGACAGACGCCTGTTTAATCAGGCTTTCTTCTATATTTTTTTGTGCTCAAATCTTTCAATTCTTCAAAAGTATATATTTAGATATTTCACATATGTAAGAATTTAAACACTTATTAAACATTAAGAATCTATCACCCATGCTTATAAGAGCACTGTGACTACAATATAATGAATATTAGGATGTATTTAAATTGGTTCTCGCGCAAACTGGTTACTACTACTTATCACCAAAACAAGATAGGTAGATGTATATTTAAACCAAGTGGAGGCATCGTTTGCCGTATGCCATTAAAGAAAAGACAACAATGCAAATCAGTGGTTTCCGTATTTTAAAAGAAATGTTCTTGGAAACCATCTTAGAGGTTTGCTACAGTGTGAAGTACAATTAAACTGCACAGTACTGGGATTGTTTGCATACAAAATTTTCTACACCAACTACTACTACTACACCCAGAAGCAGCTAATTGCACCTGTAAAATTTTAAATAATCACTGCAATAGAATATGCAAATACAAAATATAGTTTAAACGTTTCAGGTTCAGCTAGGTGTCAATTTAATATTGCCTAGTTTATTTCTCGATTTATGTGGGTACACTTGTATGGCATTTTTATTACCCGTACCGGCAAAGAAAATTTCAACATACAAAATCTAATAATAACTAATATAAATAATATATAAATAATAACTAGCAAAATTGCATCAGTCATATGATTGCTTAAAGTAGATAAACTGATCAATTGTTCATATTTAATTGTTTATGCATATGACTAATGTTAAGCAAGGAGGTTGAGACATATAGTACCTGGATAGCATCTAAACATGCACTAGCACCTTTCAATATCAATAATATCTTGATTCCCGATGTTGCACGACCATTGATGGATCTATGCAGTGAAATTAATCATTTTCTGTTTGACATTCATCTCTTATACTTCCTTGCCAATAGATATAAAAAATAAGCCAGAAGATTGTGTCTATTCATACTGCTTTCGTTTGTCACAAAATAATTACATTCAGTAATCGTGCATTGCCTATTTACGACATAAGTTCGAACAAATGGTTCCAAGTTGCACAAGGAATGAAAGACGCAAAAATGTTCATCTCTGAAAATAAACACTACATAAATTTTGGCAATTGCCTTATTTTCACCCAAATTGTGTGTTCGAAACATGCTATAATCAAATGCCAAATGTTTTTTTTACCATCACGACGATCTAAGAAAAACAAAACTAGCGTATGGTTATTATTCACAATTTGACTGTAAAGGATGGAAATTAAATAAACACATCATTTCGTATCTTCAGAACACAAACAATCAAAGAATGCTTCCAACAAATACATTTTGAAGTAAACCAGATGAATGTCATGTTACCGAATTTCGTTATGATGTAATCAGTTTAAAAATCGTTAGTTTACGTTTCCATTAAAGCAACTCAATTTGCTCAAGAGCTCAAGAGAGTGTCATTAGTAAAAATTAACGCACATGCCCTATACTGTAAAAACAAAACAGTGTTTATGATCTGCAGTAAAGTGTGGCAATGTAACACGCTTGTCAAGCCATGTTTCTGCTTCTGCTTGATTCGTACATTTAGTTATCATCTGTTGACTAGATACCAATGGCTAGACGGGAATAGTTGCGATTGCCAGATGCTGAAACATCGAAAATCAGCCATTCAGAACAGGCCCGGTTTGCTTACTAGTGTAATGTAGATTCGTGGAGAAATATGAAATGTCTGGTTTCGGGTAATTTATTGCGCTAGGTAGTGGCGCGGCGTCGTTATTGGAGATAATGAACGTCAGCATGCTACACTTGATCGATAAAGTCAAGACGTCGCCGTGGACAGACAGAGCATGGTGTTGGTTATGTTGGCGACGCCATGGGATTATGAAAACACCATTACTACCGCTGGGCTGCGGGTAATGATGAGTAAATTGGAATAACCGAATATCATTAGAAAGTGGCGATAAGTACACTTCTAAATCTGGGCATTAAAATTTGACTAGCTATTAGGAAGAAAGACTTGCTATCTTCATAAATGTCTCATGTTAATCTGTATTTTTTAATTATTATTATTTTTTTGATCTCCAGCCCAATCTACTGCGTCAACCACAATGGTTATTCTGGACTCAACTCTGTGGGAGTATATATTGTGTTGAATAAACACCCAGCAGGATTTGTGTCTCTAGAATAACACTGGTGCAATCAGTTAAACTAAATTTGAATTTTTCTAATTGACCGTTTCATGAAAAAGCCAGAATTAATTTTAAAAGACTTACATCCAAACATTTACATTGATTTTCCAAGAGAGATGGAAGCCGCGTTATCGCTTAGTATATTTACTTAGTATATTTATATTTAGTACATTTTCTCTCTTGTTGTTTAAGAAAATAACTATACTGAAACAGCAACAGCGCTCACGTGAATTAATCTCCTGTTATTCCACACAGAATATCTGGATTACTTGCGTCTAATGTTTCTTCATAAATACTTACAGCAGTTCTAATTACTACTACAATTGGAATATAAATCCATGAATGAATCTCTCGCACTTGAAGTGTTGTTCCTCGAATGCCTCCAGGGTGTCATGAAATACGCTTTGGCCAGCACCGCTAAATTCCACCTCTGCACGTCAAATCACGTCATCGTCACAAGACAACATGCTGTTTATTTTCCGGATGGGTGAAGCCGGCGAGACTGGCGCAAAGTGCTTTGGCGACAGGCGCCCGGGTACGAATTGTGGCGCGACGACAGACACTCCAATCGTATTCGAATAGTATTTGAAGAATAGATTTCTAGAGGTTGGAGTTTAGGAAAACGATATGACTGAAAACTAGCATTTGCAGAGAGGTAGTGATTTAACAAGACTTTTAACACTTGCTAAATTATTGGGATTTTACAAAGTCAACACTGTTGGCCGGCTGTCGTCTAGTGCCAGTCGCCACCAGACACCCTTACTTGGAGCAAGACGGATCCACCGCATTTGCAAAAACCAACAAGTAGTTTTTTCATTTACGTATAGATGATGATGATTTACATTTTTTTAATGATAAATTTTCTATTTTGTATTTATAACTCGTATAGGAATTACCGGCAAGTGAAATAGGAAGTAAATTTGGTGCTATCTTACAAGCGGTCAGGAATTTCTTACCCCCCACGAGCAATCGTTTTAAAGAGCTCTTGACTTTAGACTTGACTGCAAGTGTCAGATGAGTACTACATCCGCTTGGGAAACGCATTTCTAATGCTGTCTCTCAAACTGGCGCCTACCCTATGTAATCGCAATTTTATTATATCCTCAGCACCTAATTCTAATACAAGTATTTACTGTTAGCAAGTGCTTTCAAAATAACTGGTAATGAGTATAGGTAGGTAGAAATTATTGCACTCTCCGATTTTATGACTTATGGTATTATGCTGCCTGAAAGTGAGCAACTTCGCAATGGGCCATTTCATACTATGGTAATACAATGCAATTCTTAATGCGTGTACAGGTAAAAGCACTTGCTTTCTATTACCATCTATTGTTCATAGATTTCCATGGGGCGAGATAAGGTAGCGGGAATGTAAGATGCGTGCAATGTTCTTCCGGTCTGGTTGCTGAGAATTATCAGATTGTAAAATTGTGAACGTACTTTTGAAATACATTTCAAATACATCAAAGACAAATTTCCTTCCCGAGAAGAAAGTAGCGTGTTTCTCTATCTAATCGTTCAGGATGAGAAAAATGCATTTTCTCAATTGGTTTGCAAAAATCCCCGTTATTTATATTGAAAATTGTAATGGGTTTAATGTATGACTTAAATCATAATTAATACACTAATATTAAATTTGTATACTATCCAACTATCGAGCAGATTGAAATTAAATGTTCTATGGTTAGTGCCATATAATAATAATAATAATAATAAGATACATTATTCTTTTACTGTAACAATTACTATTGCATATATTAATATTTATCAATTAGGCACAATACAACATCAAAAAATACTAACATCTGCTAATAAATACCTAGAATAAAAAATCTACATACAAAAACTAAAAAACACAATTCACCATATGGAAGAAAGTAATATGACGAAATAGTCAATAAATAAAAATATCACAATTCATATAATACATCAATATCAATCGAATTATTATCAAATCATGTTACATACCATGTACTCGTACATTTAATGTGATTATGCTAGGATAAACTTACTCTGTCGCTTATTGTATATTTTAGGAATAGAACATTTTTGGTTAGTATGATACTGAAGAAGGTATAAAGTATTATAGAATATACCACTTCGTTTATTATAAAATACAAAAAATGAGTCTAATAAGCTTCAAATAAATTAATTACCCTGAAATGCTTGTGGGCCAGAATCACTTAGCTTAAGTACATTGTTTTGTTTTAGAGTTTATAAGTAATATATGTTGATTTTGTTGAAAATTTGCACTATAACACTTACTTAAAATTGATTTATAAAACGTTTTCGGCATGTTGCCTTCTTCTTCTTCTTGGTTGAACTCTTTTTATTGATGGACCAACTACAATACTTGGTAAATTTATAGTTTCTTATTTATAAACGCTGTAGGAATAGCGTTGATCGGATTGGTTCCGTAGTGTAGCGGTTATCACGTCTGCTTTACACGCAGAAGGTCGCCGGTTCGATCCCGGCCGGATCCACTTTTCCAGAATTCCACAATTTAATGAATTCCATCGATTTTTACTTACACATAGGTTTATTTAATACAAATAGTAAATCAAAAATGCACTTTTTCTAGATCGCGTTAAATAAGAATATCATTCCAGGTGTAAATACAATATTATAAAGTCATTGAGGTAACGATTAAGAAATGTTTTTACCGAGAAGTAAATATTCACAATTATCGAAAAAACTACTAAAAGAATTACATTTCTACAGATGATCCAATGAAGTTATTGAGCCCCCGCTAATATTCCAGCAAGATCATTATTTAACTCACGAGGATCAACTTGCACGTTCGGTTTCCTGCTACGTTCCTCAAACTTGCCACACATTTTCTTGTGTACAAACCAATGCAACCGTTGGCATTCCTTGTCACAATATGACACCCATTTACACTTGGCACATTTCTTCATTGCCTTTTCCTCCCCGCATGAACCGCAACTCCCCGATTCATCAGCAAATGCTCGTTGACCATTGACAGCTGCAGAAACGATGCTTAAAGCAGTCGGTGAATTTTCATCAGTCGTTAACGAAGCAACCATTTGCCTAAAAAGGGTGCTCTCAATATGGGGAAATGATTTAACCGCTTGTCGAATCATCAAATCCATAGCTTCCTGGTCACCCGCGCGGTTAATTTTTAAAAACATTCGTGCAAATAAATCCACAAATGTTTTTTCTTGCTTGTCTCCTTTAATTTCTTTCTCAGCCATATTTGATAGTTTTGGGCAAACCCCAGCATCATATCCTTTTTTACCATTCATTTCCATGATTGTTTTCTTAATCTCACCCAAAATAAAGCACATGTAGTGATACTTAAAACCCAACACTTCATTAGTAGATTTCGATTTCATTTCTTTCTGGCTCATTAGCTCCAACACCTTACAAATACTATCAATATGATCAGACAAAGAATATGTATTCAGTAACAAGGCAATCTTTACTGGGTGCATATTGTACATTAACACAAACTTGTAGACATTGTCTGTAATCTCAGGATCTAGATATGGTTTGGTCTGAGATCCTTGAATCTTACTGTAGTAGTCAATATCACTCTTTGGAATGAAGTTGTTAATAGTGCTTACAATGCTGTAGTGTCCAACAAATGCCGCAAGTTGAGCTGGAGTTCTATTAATGGAATTCAATGCATTGGTTTTTACACCTGCAGCTAATAGAAGATGACAAACATCAATATTGCCACTAAGAGCACCAAAGTGAAGAGTGGTGTAGTCTTGTGCATGCTCACATTTATTTACATCAGCACCCTAATAAAAGAAAATTAATCAATTCTTTACACAGATGATTTTGAATAATAAGAACGAAACATACCCTCTTCAGTAGCAGCCTAACCATTTCTATATTTCCTCTATATGCTGCCTGTTGTAAAGGGGTAATTTTCTCATTATCAATAAAATTTACATCTTCTTTTGGATTTTCTGCAAGAACTTTATAAAAATCTTCCAAACTCTTTGTTTCAATTGCCTTCATTATTCCCTGCTGAACTTCAGTTAAATGAATTTCCATCTGCGTTTCTGTTTTATTCGTCATTCTTTCACAGTTTTAAATAAAAGACTTTGTTAGAAATAATGGAACGTGAGAAATGTGATGAAAATGGTTAACCACAAACTCCCGTTAACAAGAAATGGAAGTTAACCTTAGGCAACCAAACTTCTTGAAATTTTGGAATACTAGTGATATTGCGATAGTTAGGAATTTTTACATTCTCATTTTTTGTTTGATTCGTTTGAATTGATTATTTTATATTTGGTTGTAAAGCAATGTTTACCTAAGTAGTACACACAATTAATAGTCACCTGAGTTTCTATTGGACTGCAATAATTTTTCTTTGTATTATGTATTTCTTATATCTGTTGCGTGTGTTTTTTAATTTCTCATCAATAATTTCTAAGCAAACATTGTAATATTCCTTGCAATTCTCCAAGGAGGTTGAAATCGATTAAGGAAATAGCGTGATATTTCTCGATAGTACATCAATTTTAAATTTCGTGTATATTTTGTAGACATCAATTAATAAATATTCATAACAATATGCCTAACTGAACATTTTAGAATAAATAATTATTACCATCGACTACACTAAAACTTTCTACTAATACTAGTTGTATGCAAGCAAATTAAAATTATCTATATCAATAAACTTATTGAAAGCATACGAAACACATTCAGCAATATACAATCATTCTAAGGAATTCACACTGTTAACGTTTGAAATACGTTTACGCACGCCCTCTGCGATGATGTTGGTTGGGAGCACTCAGCCTTCTTGGTAAGGTGAGCGAGAGTGGCTCTGACTTCTGTACATGGCCATTAACGTGCAAGCACGTGACTATTGAAATTAAACTCTTAAATCAATTTAAAGACTTCCAGTGTTTAGTTTTATTGAAACCCTACTATTTCACAACATACCCTCATCACGATCAATCATTTAATTACCTCGTGAATGAAATTGTTATTAATTTAATGGTACAATATTAGTTATTATTCTAAAATAATAGACATGTATTAAATACATTTTTGTAACGAGTCTAAGTAAAAACAAAATATCAACAAAAAACATCATACTTGCATGACACCAAAGCGTTAATTTTCAAAATATATGTACCGGCGTTTACTTAAAGAAAAAAAAACAAGACAATTATTTCTTCAAATTCGGATACAAAAGAACGTCCTAAAGTCGTTTATCAGTTTTTCCACTGCTAAAAAACGTGTAGGCTGAATATGCATGAACTTGGAAGGAAGAATTTTGCATTACAACCATGCAATAAATGTTACCAGAAAACGTAAATGTAACTGAATTACAAAAATTCTAGCACGTAGTTGCTCTAGCTCAATTCCATTTTCTACGTTTGAATTATCAACAACTGTCCTACATAAAACACTTTGTTTCATTTTAATCTGAGATACTGTGTTAATATAATGAATTAAAATAAATAAATATAAATAAAATTAATTGATAACGCCTAGTTTAAATTTATCAACAATAACCTATCAAAAAGCAACGTCTTTCGTGTTTAACAGTATTAAATAAAAGAGAATAGTATTTTCTCTGTCTTATATATTTGTTTTTTTTATATAAAAACAACTACCCAATCGCTATTTTTAGATTGCAATTATGTAATTTTATTCACACTAGAACATATTATTTATAGAGTGTAAAGAGCTAACTCGGCTGCGTTTCTGCAATAAGTAATGTTAATGCAAGGGACGTGATTGTGACGCTGTATTTGCTGATTTCGTCTTAAACACCAGCAGTTGATAAGATAAAGAAAATTTTATTAAAACAACAGATTAAACTATATTCAATCTGGAACAATTTGCAAATGGCTGTTTGCAAATTGTTGAACAGAATGTAATTTAAATAGATTTCAAATTATTGAATAGAATATTTATGCCATTAAGTGATATAATACTATTTTTTGCGGAAACACGCATTTCTCAATCTTTCCTTAGCCTAACTTTTTACAAATATATCAAGTTTGGTGCCTTCAGTTGTATGTCTAACACTAGGCTTCTTAACGTAAGCTTAATATGACTATATAGATAACATTTCATATATGATCAGCAATCAGCACGATTCAGTCTTCCACTAGGAGGTCTGACTATTTAAAGTTTGTAGCTGCAACATCGGTAGAACGGTTACAATAAATTATTATATATATATATATATAATAAATTAAGAGGAAATAAATGGCTGTTTATTTCCTCTGTAGTTCATTAGTTTGTTGTGTTGTATTATTATCATTTAGCATACTTATATATATTATTTAAGTGATTGTTGCCAATGCGAGTATGCTATTGGCGACTCAACATCTATATTGCTACCTAATACAGTTTTCTAGTTTTCAATTGCACTCAATCAACTAAAATAAAACGGACAACATTTTGACTATGTTAACAATTATAGTAGTGTTTGTACAGGATGAAATGTACATTAATTTTAGCAAAATTCAATAGAAGTCAAAGTCTAATGGCTGTATAGTCTTTGACTTTCCTTTAAATTTTATTTAAAATTAAAGACTTGTAACGTGCCAAATTAAAATTATTGCATTAAACGTAATATACAGTGAAATTAGACTTTTTATAAGAATTCGACGTAAACCCGACCAGAGTATCTACCATATTACCTCAAACATCTTCTGGAGGCGGCGTGGTTGGCACCCCTTGATATTCCAGATTCACGTGGTTATTTTCCATACGTACCGCCACCCCGTTGGTTTGTAAAGCATGTTGAGTGTCTCTCCATGGTGTGGTTAAAATTTTGAATCTCTGTAATTTGTCCTATTAATATTGATTTTGAAAAATATGCGCGCTAATGTACCTTCTGTAATGATCCCGGAGTGGTAATCAACTTAATGATAGCTACACTTGGTATCATGATAATTGAAGATCCCGCAATACACCAACCGAGAATGTTGGCCCATGGGGGATATTCATAATCTTCATATGTAAGTGGTTCATAGCCAAGCAGGCCATAGACAATGATGAAGAGCAAAAACACTGGTGCTGCAAACCTCCAACAAAATCGCCAGTAGATGCCAGGAGTAAATCCAATCATGTCCTTGATATCTCCACAAAATCTTTCCGTTCCGTAAATCCAGGAAACCGCAATCGCTTCAAAAAACACAGCAAATAGCATGGAATAACCTGCTGCGTAGCGATCAAGAAGATGAAAGAAGTAAAATCCGCCTTGGGAACATGATGCCAAACCGACGACGAAGTACAAGCTGAAGAGACCCGCGACAAACACCTCACGGTTACGACCTATTTTGGGAAACTCATCGCTTAGGGCTGTGATTATCGCTTCAGATCCTCCGAACTACATACAAGTAATGTATAATTAGTTTTGTGATCAGAAGACCATGAGTCAAAACTTACGGAGCTATCAAGGCCCAAAGTTAACAGCATCATGAAGAAGATCAACGCCCAGAATATACTTCCAGGCATTGTAGCAATCGCAGCAGGGTAAACCACAAACACCAAGCCAGGACCTTCAGTGGCCACTTCTTGAATGGGCATGTTAGCTGCATGCGCCATGTATCCCAAAACGGAAAAAATCACAAAACCAGCGATGAAACTAGTCGCCGAATTTATGATAGATGTTAAAATAGCATCTCTAAAAGAAATGAAGCCAATCATAAACTTAGTCAAACATAAATAAAGAGGTAATTACGTACTTGTAGACATTGTTGTGATATTTGTTGTAAGAAGCGTAGGCCAATAACACTCCAAAGCCAGGCCCGAGCGAGAAAAACACTTGCGTTGCTGCGTCCACCCAAACCTACTCAAAACCAAGCAGTGTTAAACACATAATTGATTACGATTAGATTCAACTTGCCTCAGCCTTGGTAATTGCTTGAAAATTAGGATTAAGATAGTACATAATACCCTGTGCACTTCCGGGAAGTGTAATACCACGTACTAGCAAAATTAATAACACTGCATATGGAAAGAGAGCAGTAAACCATACTACTTTTCCGGAAGTTGAGATGCCTTTCCAAAGAGAAAAGTAACAGATAATGTAGACTGCCAGCAAGCACAATGCTATATCCCACTTAATCGCACCTAGATCATGAAGCCCACTGCTTTTGTGTAACTCTAATATCACCCGACTGTAAATTAGACACTTGCTAAAAAGTATTAAACTTTGCAACAATTAGTTTCTTACTTGAAGTATTCTGACGCGGCCGTATTCATCTTGGGATTATCCATAATTGTAGCGTTTGTTGCATTTGTGAAGTTTTTAGTCGAGAAGTCAAACTAAATTCAAAATCAACAAATATTAATTGAACCAAATATTAGGTACATCTTCATGCCTGCTTGCAATTTGGTGTGTTCCATTCATTGTCACAGGTTGTCCATGGTAACATGTCGGTGAAAGATGCAAGAAAGAAGCGCAATGCCCAAGCGATGATAACATTGTAGTAGAAGTCGACGTAGAACGCAATTAGTACAACTGCATAACCAATGCCTACCGGAAAAAAACAACATTAATTGCATCGTTTGAATATTCATTAGATGTCTTCTTTCTTCTAAGAAAGCTACAAGTTGTAAAATCATTTGCATTATAACAATGCATTCTGTAATGCGTGAAGGTTGCATCGAAATAAAAAAATGAAGAATTGTGTTTCGGTAATGACGCACTAGAATGACCAAAGAAGTCACCAGTGCGGCGGTAATGTGAAAATGATGCGGAAAGAAAAGCCTAAACGCGCATTGTCGACTCGTACACAGCAACCAAATCCACGAGTTAAGACTCAATTATCCACTCCGGAAGCGGAAACTGCCGCCGCCGTCTTCGACAAAGTTCCATCGTGCTGCCACTGAGAAGGATGACGACGAGGCCGACAGAGCATTAAATGTGCCGAGCACTCCAAAAGGATTTTCACTCTTGCAGCATTTGCCATTTCTTTTATTCTTTAGCTTTCACGTACATTGACTTGCAGATACCGAGTTAATTCACAGCAAAGATGACCCGCACTTGATTTTAATATTTGAGACTAACTCGGTTCGCCCGAGAAATAAGTTGAAAGGAGGAAATTACCTTTGAACAATGGTACCAGCCGCCCCCAGCATGTGATAGCGCCTTTCCGGTTGAACTGACCCAACGCCAGCTCCATGTAAAAGAGGGGAATCCCGCCGACCACCAGCATGATGCAGTACGGGACCAGAAACGCTCCTTATAAAAACAGAGCGCAGATAAATTGACACGTTTGACAAATACAATGAAGTTTAAATATTGATTCGAATGGATGTAGGTGTAGAATGCTTTTAGGTAGAACAAAAAGTGATGTTGTCGGCAATGTATAAGCTTTGATATTGATGCCCGAATGACGAGAAGAAGATGGAGAAGAGAGTGGCGCCGTAGCAAAGTTCATTAAATTGTCGTGATTTAATTAAAACGCCGCTTTCCTACTATGCAGTCGAGGTACAACTGTAATGTATCCAAGTAGACGCAAGTATTCATAAACTGTTACAACATATTTCATTTCGAGTTTGTATTAAGCAATTATGTAATTATAATACATGTAAATGTATTACATTTCAATATCGCGGTAATAAGATTAATAGCAATTTTATTTGGAATGTTTTTTGCATTTTGAGCTAAGTTGATGCGCTTAAAAGAGAATAAAAATCGCTTTTAGGTCGACTTATAGCAAATAATGCGAGTATTCCGATTGTCTTCGCAATTCTTCCTACCCTATTTTAAAGAAGCGAATTCCACTGAGAGCATTAAGCTACTATACTTTTTTCCCCTTTGTCATTACTTCCACTGTTCATTTTTTATTGTTCTGGTATTGTATTCAATTCGGTACTTTTTCTTTAACACCATATATAAAGTGATTTTGAATTTTCCACAATAATTACAGTTAGGTTCATAAGTGGCCTATATTGCAATAAAATTACAAAACATTGCAATAGCGCATTATAGTCTTAGGATGGTAATAAGGTGTTTAGTTTTGAGAACCAATTCTTTTGTGGCAAGTTATAGGAGCAAATTGTAAAATGGTAGTATTTTTGTAGATGTAATATATAGAAGTGTAAAATGTATAATATATAGGGATGCATATTTGAGTTAGACTCTGGTTGAAAAAAGTACATGCTCTGACGACTTGTCATTATCGCAAAAATAATTTTAGGGAAAGTATAATAGACGAGCTTTGTTGCATCAACAGCAATCACAATTTGTGAAGAAAAGTTGGTTTAATAATTATTCGATAATTATCAAACCAATTTTTAACAAAAACACAACTTTTCTTCTTAAAAATTCTGTTTTATATTCTTATTCTTTCCACAGAGTAGAAGTTCGCGTAGATCCATCGCTTTTCAATTCTTTAAAATAACGCCTCAGATAAGATAAAAGCTGACAAACTGTTGGTCGCCTGGTCGTTTGAATACAGAATAGATTTACTTTTAAACAAATTGTTTATGTCTGCAATTTTTTTTTTTTCAAAAACCATGTACCAAATAAAATACACCATGCAAATTTTGATATTGCTTTAATGTTTTAGTTGTTTTTAACTAAGCGTGTTTCAATAGTTTTCAATGAAATGACCTATTGTAGATAAATAAATTGCATTTATATAGCCTTTATATTACCTGTATCATACTTAGCAATACTTTTCAAAAATTTCTTCCTAAGCACCGCTTTTTATAAAAAAGTAAATTACTCAATTATTTGCTGGTTACGATAGAAATTACAATCCACATTAACTTTTGTAGTTAAATTTGCGTTTATACTCTACTTCATTTCATGTCAATTAATAAGCTTGAGAGCATCTGGTAATAAATAGAAAATAGAAGCAAAGGCTGCTTGAAGGCAACCATCTCACCAACAAAAGCACCACTATTATATTCATGTGCTCGATAATGGTTCGATACTTTGACAGAGACTAGCGACAAAATTGAGTATAGTCGCAAAGTGATGTCTTAAGTGCTTACAGATTGGCACAGATTGGCTGCTCTGTGTGTCAATAATCGGCCAGCTAATTGAATTTTACGCGCTCGGAAACGATCCGCACTACTACGAGGTGGGTCTCCTTATTCGTTATATTGCTTTCATCTTGTACCTTACTGTACCATCATAAAAATGAGATATTAATTTCCATTGCATATTTCTTAATCATGCAAAGAATGGTGTATTAAGTGTGGCGCCTGCTTGTATTCGGTTCCTGGTTGAAGAAGTGAGGACACTTTAAAGGGCGGACGGATCTCCTTAAAAGAAGATCTAAAATCCAATTGAATGGCAATAATTCGCAGGACTTGAAAAATTAGACAAAAGAATAAAACAGTTTATTCTCATAAACGTAAAGTTTTAATTTCAATATACAACTGCATTGCCATTGGAATATACGTCAATATTAATCTTTTTTTTTTATCGTATTTGACAATGGTTTTATAAATGTTGCAATTCATCACGTAGAAGTCAGAGAGTTCTATTCCGTCCGATCCAGATGCCCAAAGTTAAATTGATTTACTGTTCTTCTAATTCGAGTGCTTTCACGAATTTATATTTAGTTTCAAAGAGACAGAAGAATGAAAATCGGAGACTTTTATAAGAAAACAGTGTACTTCTTATCAGTTACTTGCAGGTCTCTCAGATGTCATTTGTGTCGTCTTTATTGTACCTTAATCTATAGCAACCATTTGGATCATACTTGAATTAAAAATACACTTTCAACCTTTACTGTGACTCAAACATATTCTCAGTTGCAGAGTAAAATTTCACATTAGGCGCTTCGAAGCGCCTGCAAGAACCATGCCATGTTATTACTTTCAAAAAACATTGTATCTAAAAAAGCGACTCAATATTAAGGTAATTAACTACAACGTTGATAAATATTTGATAAGAATGTAATTACGTCACAAACTGTGCATTACGTTGATATGACTTAATTAGCGGCAGCAAATTTTTGGCTTTTTGTAAATAAATGTCACTTAGTAAATATTAAAGTTAAGTTATATCAAAAAATAAAATTGGAATTGATTTATTCCATTCAACACCAACAACTTTTATAAAGATTATCATAGACCAGAAATAAACAATAATCATAATGTTTAAAGTTTTTTACTAAATTGATTTGTGCCGTCGATTTTTGAAATTGTTAAAACTGTGTCGCAACAAAAAGAAAAGTTGCGAATCACTGGATTAAATAATCATTATTCGCATCGTACATGTCGATGATTGTGCACGGGTCAGCTAACATCTGGTTATAATTCAATTTAAACAATGTCCAAAGCGCTTACATGGAGATCGGAGGATCGAACCAGTACTGAACGCACCTCAACCCTTCAAAAGCACACGTTCTCCTCGAACATATTACCATCCACTTGATGGAAGCGTTCCAGTGAGCCGCATTATCGCAAATTCCGCGAATCCGTGCGCGCATAACAACCAGCAACAAAGCAATTCGCGGCTTCTCCACAATGTCAATGGACAATTATCGAAATTTTCCGGATTATTCTTAAACCGGCCGGGAGTTGTGTCATGTCACCGCAACGAATTTATAGGGTTGACTATAGATATTAACTCAAACTTACCACCGCCATTCTTGTAGCACAGATAGGGAAAACGCCACACATTGGCTAAGTCAACAGCAAAACCGATGACAGAGAGCAAAAAGTCGACCTTCTTGCCCCACGTCTCGCGCTCATCGCCGTTGGGCAGCGGGGTTGGAGTGATGGTCGTCGCCGTTGTTGTTCCAGTGAGAATGGTCTTACTTGATGTCATCTTTACGGCGTTTGCCGATGATACACTATCGGACAAATCGCTACTGCAACGCAAAGAATCAATGCTTTCAGAAAATTTCATCAGCATTCATAACTTTTTCTTATTTTTTTTTTTTTTTTATTTTAAATCGTGATTGGACTATGATTGACACACGGATAGATCACGTTCAGATGCATATTTCAATTAATTGCCACCGGTCCAGGTCAACAGTGCCTCTCGATGCTGACCGTTCCATAACACGCCTCTTCATCGGCGTCATCAATGCGTTAGAACGTCAAACAAGGGACAGCGCGACGGGATAACAATCACCTCTGTACATTCATAATACATACATAATAATTTCACCTATACGATTTAAACCAACTTGGCGCGATATATATATAATAGTAGCTTTAATGACAAACTAGACCTGTTAGAATTAAGACACTAATAGTATATGTGCAATTCACAATCACTAGACGTGAGTAACTCGCAAGTAATTCTAGTTTACCTTGAGGTAAAGTATTGGATTATTTATATTTGAACGACATTATTTTCTTTATTTATTTTGGTAGTGGAAGTGTTTTTCCAGTTTAAAACATTTTTATTGTTTGTTAGTTACTTTGTTTACGTGTTTTAAAAGAATAATTAATACCTCACATTTTATTACAAAACAAAGCAATTTATTTTTATCGCAAAACTCATACATAGTTTTCTAGTTCAAATTCTAGTTTAGTTTCATCATAAAATAGTTTTATTTCTTGAAGTTATTTTAAGATCAATAGCAAAACATTTATATTGACAAGTATCATTCAATTAAAACAAAACATATTATTTAATGTATAATAACTTTATATTGTTGCAATCTCTTTTAACTTAAAATTTCATTTTTATTCTCTACATCTTCAATTGATAACAGTTTATTGGTCTATAATCGAAATAATTTGAAAGAAGGTTCTTAAGTAACATTGCTAAGATTATCAAAACTTGTTCGAACTGAGATTGTTCTATCTACTTTTATTAAACGCGTATAACATAACATAAAATGTACGAAGCGTCTCTTGTTTAAGAAAATCATTATTAATTTATTGTTACTTAAATCAATAGCAATATATAAAGTTACTTTTACCATACTAAGCAGTTTGCTTATTTATTTCTATAGAATGTTTAAACTAGTTGTCACTAACCTCTTTTGAGAGTCGCGTTCGTCTTGCTGCGGCGCCTCCTCCGTGATGGCGACGGCGGGTATGCGATGCAAGCGCGGCGTGCGACCGCGATGGCATGCCGCAACGCCGCGGCACTGACGGAGTGGTGGTCGCTGGCGGCGGCGCCGCTGGCTCTACACCCCAAGCACTCCGCCTTAGCGCCAGAGTGTGTAGATGACGGCGAAGCTGGAGTCGTGCTGGCCCATGCTCTGCCGCCGTCGTCGACAGAATGCGCGCGGGCTGATCATCACAGCGGCTTTTGTCGTCGCCTCCGCCGCCGCCACGCTACCCATTATCGCCCCGCCTTTTGGCGTGGTGATCTCTTGATTCATGGCCGCCGCGCCGACATGGTTTTGCCATTTTGGTAGAAGACGTGGAATATATCAACTTGCACTTGCTGATACTATTCTGGATGATATCTAAGAGTATTGTCATATCACTTCAATGCCTTCTACCTACCTCCTATCTAGTTGTAATGCATTTATGTCAATATTTAAATCAAATACATTCGAATCGTTTCAAGATATTGTTTTATGTATAGTTTAACCGATTTTATCGTCAAGTTCACTTCTTATTTGACTCCATGTTTACAAAGCCGCAAACTAAAATGTTGCGTGGGTGCATTTATTCCTAACACAAATTTAATTCAATTAAGTTGCTTATTCTTCAATTGTAATTATTGCGCATTATCCACTTGTAGACTTAGTTGTACCTCGTTCCATCTTTCAAGAATTCCATCATTACTGAATCCAGTTCCAGGTTTCAGTCTGATGAACAATTATGAATCGTAATCAAACTGGTGCTCAGCTAGCTCCGTAGCTCGGGAGAAGTATATCCAATAATTCTATAAATGTCGATTTATACTGAGTTCTTGTAGCACTTCAAATTAAAAGAAAAAACAATAATTACACTATATGGTGAAGTGTTGCTACAGTTTCATCATTCCGAATTATAGCACAACAATAAGCTCCACTTCCACTAAAGCTATGAAATATTAAAACGTCTATTAAATATTATAAAAGCATTTTAGCTAGCTATTGCGCCTTCAATGGGAAAGTCGCAACAGCCTGTCGCGCTGCTATGATTAACGATTGACATAAGTATAAATCCCTGTACGGTCAGGTTCATAAAACTACCCCAATCTCCATTCAACCACAAGTTTGCATTTTTTACTTTTTTTAATATCAATATTTTATACTTGTTCTCGTTTAGTATTCGTCGATTTTATGCAATGACTGTAAGCATTGTAGAAAGAAACAAAAAACAACTTACGTCCTTATCATTAAGTTTCAGGAAGTTGTTATCCGCAAAAGCGTTGTTTCAACCAATTCTTTTAAATATGAAAAAAATAATTTTAGTTTGGTTCCTTTTTTTGGAAAACATGTAATCACGCCAACGGTAATTGACTAATTTTGATGTACTGAATTCAATGGAGTCAATAAATTGTTTTGTATCTCAAATTTTAGTCATTCTTTATAAATCACCACATACTTTCCGAAAATGTGATTGCTACGACTTTAAAAATGTAATCATCATTTTTTAAATTAATATTACTCAATATATAGAAACATAATTTGTATATGTTTGTTGAATACGAAATTATAAAATATTAAAAGTTATTCGTTTGAGAAAATCCGAAGATAGATCAATTTTGTTAGTTATATGTACATGAAGACAAGATACAGAAACAATCAGACAAAAACTTGAATTTTTTTTTAAATCAATTCGATCAATTCTGCTTGAAGGTATTTATTTTCTTAGAGTTTCAAGGTACCAATTGTCGAAGTTGCGGTACCAAATGCAATTTAATTTAAATATTTTTAAAATTCTAGATACACTCTGTTTGTTTAAAGCAAGTTTACTTTGTTTCAAAATATTTAAATGCAAATACACTACAAGAATGTGATTTTTCTAAAACGTGTATATTTTTATTATATACAACTGATTATAAATATAATTTCATTTGTGCAGTAATGTTAAAAATACCCAATACTTTATTTATTGCTTGAAGCTTTAAATTGAGTGGTACTTTTGACAATAATTAATTTCTTATTTACTAATTCAATTTATGGTACATTGAGCACGTTGCAAGTATTTCTAGCATTTTTAAAAACCCTTATATTACAAAAACATTTAAGCATACATATCATTGTGGAAAGTATTCTCTAAATAATCTTTCAAGTTTTTCTACAAGTAACATATCATTTTTCTGACTTTGTTTAACTAAACTCAAGCGGCAGAAGTGTGAACTAACAATTGCAATGCAAAAACAGTGATGCAGGTACAATCAGAATTGCCAACCCAGAGATTTGTAACAATACAATCTTACATCGGGTAAGTTTCTGTCCGACTATATTTTCTTTTAAGTATTCACAAATTAATGAGGAATTATGTGGTTAGTATGGCATCTCACCCAAGAGACCTGAGTTCGATTCCCGGTCGAGAAGGTGAGAGGAAGGGGCACTTTATAGAGCTGATCCCCCTAGTAAAGGATCTAAAACCCAATTAGGTGGCAATAATTCGCAGGATTAGACAAGCTGTAATAATAATAATTTACAAATAAACTACATAAAAAATTATTTAAATTAAGGGTATTATTGGGTGTGATCACAATGTGCTTTAATTCATTATATGTATGAAAAGATACTGAAAAAGGCAGCAAAGCGAAAGCGTTTTACAAATCAATATTTTTTGTGTTGATAAAATTGAATAACCACACTCAACTCTAATATTCTAAAATTAATGATTTTTTATAGTGTTATACTTGAGTTTTATGTAAATATTGAAACTTATTTAGATATAACGTTTCTATAATATAAACTGACAGTGTATTGCAATGATTGTTAGGAATTCTATCACGTGTAAACCTTTTAAACAAATTCATATGCTAAGTCAATTCAAAAAATTGAACTAAAGTAAAATATTCTCAAAAAAAAAAAAATTAACAATAGCAATACACCCTAATAAAGTTAATAAAAATCTATTTTTCGGTGATAATTTCTATAACCCTGATGGGGGTGTATCTGATATAATACATAATCTCACAAAATCTAGTTTAAATAAGTTTTATAAAAACTCTAGTATTTCTAACATGATAAATTTTAAAAAGAAACGAATTTCCTAAAAGATTAAATACTAAATAGCATTTTGAAGTAGAAACAAAATAATCCGACAAATTAACAACCTTCTAAACCCACCAAATTTCTATCAATTACAGATTGGCAAAACAATTTTCAAATAAGATATAAAGAACGTAAGCGCGCGATTAAAGACGTTCAAACATATATTAATTATTAACACAATAATAAACTAACAACAACAATTTGTTGACTGCGTTGGTTTATTTATTGCTACCCAGAACTTAACTAAAATATGCCAACCGTGTTATTTCACTTTCTCTGTAATATTCTTTACTTCTTCTTTCAAGTGCATACAAAATAATAGCATTTTAAAACATCCATAAAGAACACATAATAAATATTGTATACAATCGTAGCATTTACTCAATATTTTTCTACAATATACTATTTGTTTTCACTTCGCTTCACAATAAATTCAAAAAAAATCTGCATGTTTGGTGGCCTAGGTAATTTAACTATTATATTGATAAAATATGTTGCTTTCTTTAGTACAAAGAAAAAAATAAAAAACAAACAACAAATCAACAACGTTGAATAAATAAATTTTAGTAATCACAATACTCTAAGTTTAACTCTTCTATTACCATTCCATAACTATACTAAATTGTTTTGCAAAATTTTTACGAAAGAAAGGCAAACTATTATAAACTATTGGCTGTGTTGGCATACCATAGAAATGATATCGCTTAATGCAAATCTTAATAAATCTTATGCAAGACTATTAGGAACCTATAATAAAATGTATAAATTATAACATATGTTTGCATCATACAAACAAGTTCACATTTAAAATCGTGCGCTAGAGTGGGGCATACAGTTCAAACTTTTGCTATTTATCATGAGCGTACCATGAGACACAGAGAGCCAATAACATAAAACCACGTAACATCCAATTAAAATAAAGCACGTATACAATGCTACGTTATCAAATATAATAATAAATCTGCTAATAAAAAAAACTATGAATGTAATGTATTTTATACTTTTATTTTTACCAACGCATTAATTGAGATAACAAAGATGCTAGTGATCAACTAGATTACATTTATTAGCACACAGTTTGCCGGACAAACCAAATAGATAAGAGACGAATGAACTATGTAGGCAACTTCGTACCCATTAAATGAAATCAATTTTACCAGTATAATTTTTACGATTTATTACAGGTTTCGTTTATATGGTGTGTATAATATGTTTATCAATATTACATATGCATTAGCATCAGGTTCTAATTTAGTTTAATATCCTAGTCAATCTAGCACCAACCTACAGGTGAGGCCAGGTGTGCGCGTCGGACAATCATCTAAAATTGACAGTTACATCCCACTTCACAATTAAGCATCGAGAGTTGACTTTAGT
This sequence comes from Diploeciton nevermanni, assembly GCA_027575565.1. Taxonomy (NCBI): domain Eukaryota; kingdom Metazoa; phylum Arthropoda; class Insecta; order Coleoptera; family Staphylinidae; genus Diploeciton; species Diploeciton nevermanni. The sequence goes on from JAODIE010021506.1 coordinate 29,467, forward strand.
GCGCATCATAGTTTTGCTAATATAAGTGGCCTGCATCGCTAAAAAAATTCTGAGTGGCTGAATAGCTAATGAAAATCTTCCACCCACGAAATGGTTATATTTATTTCCGTCTCTTTTCGGCTATTTGGAGCTGCTGGAAATTGAAAACAATGCGCATATTGGCGTACATTGTTCAAAATTTTGCATTATAAACTTTGTCTAGTGTGTCTACAGTCGTAAACATAAGCAACATTCCTTGCGAACATCCGAAATTGTGATAAGGAACATTTATCACAATAATTAGCGAATAACATGCTCGCATTGGTTTTGATCGTTTGTGGTGTTTGACTTAAAACTGGTTATTAACGTTTAACTTGAACAGAACAGTGCAAAGTTGTAACACGTCAACATCCGTAGACATCTTGAACATATTTTGCATTACTTTATGTAAATTCCGATTCTCGTTTGGTGCCCTATTTGTCAATTAACAACAATCAAGATGGAAGGTGATGGTGCTGATGGAGGATTTGACTCATGTGAATGTGTTTGGAGTCAGGAGTTGTCAATGAATAGATTATTATCGATGGTAAGTAATAATTGAGTAACAATACTTATGATGGTATTTGTACATGATGCAGATCCATCAACATACATAGCAGTATATTATAAATAAAACATTTTTTTTAAATGTTGTAATCTGCAATGCTCACATTCTTCTAGTTGAGACAATCACAAAGCCACTGCACAGACACAGAGTGTTTTGTGGATGCCAATCAACCTCGACAGGAAACTCCATCTGACTATTACATTGTGATGTCTATAATGATTGTGATTTACTTTTTTATCCATTACTGGATGGTAAATAATCGTCGTCGATTGAATGTACTACCTGAGATTACTAAACCCTCAAATGGAAGTGTAAGTTGCACATAAATCTCATGCTTGTTGAATTGTTTTTCTCTTTGACAATTATATTGAATTATTTTCTTTTTGATTCATTTATAGGGTTCAAATAATGATCCTCCACCCCCAGCCACAACATAAAATATAGGTAACAAACCCAAAATGATGATTTTAAATCAATGAAATCATCATATAATACCATATATTGACAATGGCAAAGATTTTATAAAGAAATTAAAAATTTACACTGCATGAATGTACACATATATATTTGTTAAACTTAAGGGGTTGTTAATTTGATAAACATAGTAAGATTAAGGAGGATGTTATAACTCATTGTGGAAATTCCACATTGTAGATAAGAAAGGAACTTGAATTCTGTTCCATGTTATCGCAGGGAATTAAAAATGATATATCTTATTTACATTCTATTGTCAGTCTGTGGAATTATTTTCCAAATATGAGATTACTATGCATACATTCTATTAATAATTTGACAGTGTTAGGAGAACATTGTGATTAAGTTATACATTTTAATGTGGTGAAGGTATTAGGTTGAAATATGATTTAAAAAATATGCACAGACTATGCAGTTGCACTTATTATTATATCATAGCTTTAAAATTAATGTAAACATGTATAATTAATTAAAAAATGGAAAACAATATTTTTACTCACTACATTATATCCATAAAACATCAATGCTTTGTTTCTCAAGTAAGTTTACTTAATTTAATGTGAAATAAATTCATATATTCCACAAAATCAAGTGTATGTCATATTTATTTAATATTTACAAAATATACTACTTCATTTCTCTGCTGGCAACAATGAACATTTCAATTCAGAATTGCCGCAATATGTCGTTATTGCTAAATGCAGTAATTTTGTTGACTCTTTTATGTTAGTTGATAAACATAATGTCGCCCTAAGAAAATTTTCGTTATATCAATAAATTCTTTAAATCTGACGTAGTAAGGTTATAGATCAATTTTCTAAAATCCTTACGAATGAAATTTCTGTTTTAAGGTAGTTCGTACCTTTTCCAATACGCTCGACATTTGTGCATATTTGCCAGTTGCATTTGGTAGATTTTCGAAGTTAATCACTGGTGATACATCCTTCTGAAAGTTGTCTAAACAGGGTAATCGCGCATAGGGTGAGAGGGATTTGATAAGAGGTGTTCCTGGTAAACTACCGCAGACGTTGCTGGAGTATGCTGAACTTGTGGAGGGAGTTGAGTGACTAACAGGTGCAACTGAAGGCAAATTGTCATTATTTTCTTCAAAAGTCTGACATGGATTAGAACCAATAGTGTCCAAATCAATAATTGAAGAAGATAATTTTTCACAGGGTGCACCATTCTCATTGGCATTGTTTACAACTGTGCCAGTCAAATCCATGATAGGTATTGAAGTATTTGAGCAGTCATTATTTGTTAGTTGTTCCAATAGTTGGCGTTTCTGTATTTCTAGATCATTAAGAGTGGGTGATGGTGATTTACATTTTAAGTCTGCATCCACTTGCTGTGTACATTTAACCTCAGCCTCTTGTTGAAGTAGTCTATTGACACATTCAATCATATTTTCTTTGCTTAGTGCTGTTGAATATGGTGGTACCCCATAGTAATTGTATAGCTTAAAAGAAATCCCATAGGAAATATTAGAATAACGTAAAAGCTTATTTAGTAACATAATTGGTGGTACTTACATCTCTGCAGCCTCGACCAGGTTGACAATTATATCCAGGGTAATCTATAATCTTTTCTGGTGCAATTGTGAAACAAGTAACTGAATGGGAACTTGTATCTTCTTTGCCATCACTATCAAACAAAGCAAGGTTGGAATGAAATACTTTGGCTTCCTCTAACCAACCAGGTGGATAACCCATTATTCTCATTTTATAGATGTGTGGTGGTATGTCATATCTTCTAATGCCCAGAGCCTTTTTAAGCCTCTCAGAGAGTACACCAGCCTTAAGATTTTTGTACTTGTTATCTGTATCCTCATGATATCTGTAGCAAAATGATGTTAATTAGCTTTCAGCAGAAAACAATCAGTACATTTTGACAAGCTAAAACTTACCTAACAAGCTTAGTATACATTTTCTGTTTTGCAAGCCTAATCTTTCTCATGTCCTTTGGATGAGGACAATCCCTAAGGGTATGTGCCCCATCACAATTAAAACAAGATACTTTATTTTCTTCTTTATTGGTTCGATTGTCATCGTCACTTTCTATTGCACTATCATCAATAATTTTATATTTACTTCTATAAATTGGACCATTTGTAACTTCTGTTGATGGTTCTGTGTCCAAAACAAAAATTGACTCCTTAATATTAGCAGTGTGCTGTAAAGCATTCTTATTTTTGAAATGCTCTTTCCTCCTAGTGGTCTTATCAATATTATTGAGATCAGATAAATTCCCCAAATCACTTCCATTTGATAAAATTAACTTAGTATATTCTTCTTGATATTCAAATTGTGTGAAGCTTTGAAGAAAAGTCTCAAATTGTTCCTTGAATTCCACTAAAACTTCATGACTTGAAAAGCAGACTTCAATTCTTTTGCTACCATTTTTGGAACAATTCTGATTTTCTTTTTCAATTTCTGATTCATCACAATAATTGATATCGTTCAAATCCTTATCATCGTCCGAAATATTAATTTCTTCTAGGTTAGTCGTCTTTTCGATACACTCTTCATCAGAAATGCAAATTGAAGCTATTGCACCTTCTTCTTCGGACACCATGATAACATCCGCTTTTTCAGGATTCGCGGCATCGCAATTTTCTGGCGAATTTGCTATCATATTTGAACTGCCGCTGTTTTCTGTGTTTACTTCTCGATCCGCCATTACTAAATGTCTGTTTAGAAAAGAGTGTTTGAAAATTTTATAAAACAGATCATATACACAAAGATTTTGATTTAGTGTCTCTTTGTCATCGGAATCATCCGAACAGGATTTTGATCTTAAAACATTTAGTTGAGAAACTAACATGTAGAGGGAGGAGGCAAACACTGATATTATCGGAAATGGTCAGAAATTCCTATTTAAAAACAAGATTATTTATATTTTTATGTATGAGTACTCCACTTTCCTACTAAGATAAATTGTGTGCAGTAAAATCAAAAATTTAAAATAAATTAGAATCATTAAAATATAAACCAAAACAAACTCTAAATATCTATTGCAAATGTTAAATAATAATATTAGTAGCGATTATTAGTTTATGTCGGGTATTTAATTTCTACGGATCTGCGCGCGCCCAGTGAGGTAAGACCAGCTGTTTGGAAGGTTTAGTAGTACATCGGTGAATATGTGAGGTGTATTCTTCGGATCAGCTATTTGCGCAGTGAGCGGCGGCATGTGAAAACCATCTTCATACACTGGTTGTCCGTCAGCGTGTCGTAAGCGCGAACAAACTAGAATCAAGGCTCGTTTCGGAAGTTTCTTCTTATTTTGAAAGTTTTCCATTATTTACTCGTATAATGCCGCTGTGGAGCTATTGTTATTTGTTTGAAACGAGGGTGTTACTGTTTAACTATTGATTTAAAGCAATTTGGCTCATGTGGCGCACCCGGAACTAGCGTGAAATTGAAGCATTGTGGACATTTGCGTATATATATCTTGTTTTTTCTAAAGGGTATCGGTTGGAATTTGTTTTGTATCACGCTTAAGGTATGTAGGTTTGTCTACCAAATATTTATCCTTATAAGTTAGGAGAAGACTATATATTGAATATTTATTTATCCTAAATCGTACATTGTATGCGAAATAGTGATATGTTTTTTCTTGTAGACTGCGTCAACCAGGTGTCAGATACGAATTCATTTCCTCCTTTGCACCCGCCATATTACAAGCAGGACACAAGAGATAGAAGGGCGACATGTCGACAAGACGCCTCTGTGTCTGTCGTCATGGAAACGCGTGTGACGGCGAAGGTTATGCGCTCCAGCGAGCGCGACTCCGCTACGCACCTCAGCCGCAGAGATGTACCAGCCTAGATCACTGAGGTCTGATAGTAACAAGTAAACAATCTAGAAATTCTAGAATAACCACTTCTTTCAAGCAGTTCGCACCATAATACTAATTATGGTAGAGATGATGGCTTCCTGTTAAAATTGATTATTTAGTTTGTGTTTTCGGCAATACGATTTCTTATGATAAATAGTATTTTTAGGTTGATGTTTAGGTTGTATTTCAGAAATACTTGAGGCATTTTTTAAAGTACCTCAAATAAAGAGCAGCAGAAAACAGTCGACTTCGTACGAATCTATATTAATTACTTTTATAATTATAAATTTTTTGTACAAAAAGAAGGTACAATGTTGTAGTGCAGTGTTCTATTTTATATGGATTTATAAGGAACTAGTTATACAATAATTTTGTTTTCAAGTTTTCAAAAGAATATTGTTCTAAATAACTTTGGTTGCATATAGTTAATAATTAGTTTCAAAAGGGATAATAACCAGGGCAGTAAAAAATTAATTACATTTCAGATATTCAAATGTAAAATAACCCTGAGAAAATAAAGAGAACAAGAACTTAATATGTTAAAAATATCATCAAAGAACTTAGTATATTACTAGTGCCCATCTATGGCTCTTATGCTGATTCTTTAATTTCTGTTCAGACAAGCAAACGAAGTGTTTCTGATTAAGGAGTGCAATTAGTTATAGCAACATAAAAATTAGACGCCGCAATAAACATTTTAAATTTGTAATTGAAATGCGCATGTATTAATAAATGTACGTCATTACAGATATTACAAGCCACCCACAATGGATGAGAGTGAAGGTTCGTTGGCAGCATCCGCCGATATTACTGTTTGCACTTCTTTTCAAAATGTGACGGAGCCAGAAATATGTACCTTTTTAAAATGCACTCCAAGGGATAGCACATCCGATGCCACGGAAACAATTAATCAAAATCTTCACTGCGATAATGAACGTACATCAAACTTATTAGACGATGGGCTAAATCAATCAAAATATACAAAAAGCTATGGTAGTATTGAAATAGGAGAAAGAAGAGTTGAAAGACTTGCTGTTGACAATGGCGATGAGAATAGAGAAGTATTCGTTGATGCAAGTAACAGAATCGTTGACAATGATGAAGCTGATTATGTCAATGCTGAAGGTGCTGTTGGATTGATCATGAGTGCGGCTGAAATTCAGGGAATGTGGACAATTTCTTGGAATATTGGAGATTACGATGATGGCGATTATATCGCCTTGGTGGAAATAGGTAAGTGCATAGATGTAATAATATCAATTCATAGCACCGTACAAAAAATCGACAAGCAAAGGGATCGAAGATATAAGAGATTTTTGATTAAGAACTATATAATTGCGTATTTTTTATTTATGACATAAGAATGTTAACTGTTTGTCTCAATCAGTTTGGGTTTACCGTCCAATAGCTAATAATTAACAGAAAGGCAACAAAATTAATATTGGCAGTATTATCGTCGGCAATAAGACGACACTTTGTGTCCACATTCAACTATACACTAGTAATTATCAATTCGGCATAGTTATTCAGAATCATTTTTTATGGTAATGTTTTAAATTTTTTAAATATATATGCCACCATCCGTACACATACTGGCAGGTGCACTATGGCAGATACAGATGGCTCAACTAGCTCTAAAATAATGTTAAAAATTTATAACTATTGCAATTATGAGGTTTATTTGTTATTGTTTCTCTAGTGGCTTATTTCCAAAATATTCAATATCCAAAAATTCCCAATTTTTGTTTAAGTAACTATTCTATAAATATGGATATAATACACAGCGATTCATTTTGGAAAAATGCTACTGGACTATATTAAGAAATAGTCGATAATATTTATATTTTCACGATTTTTTTGTGCGAAGGACCAGAGAAAGAAAAGTCTCGAAAGCAGTGCTTAAGAAAAGTGCGCCCGAGTAGTAAAACTTGAAAAATAATAATTTGTTGGTTTCTCCGAAAGAATGTTCATACTTTAATGTCCGTTACTCTCGAAACAGATAGGATTGAATCGGAATAAGCTTTTTTTACGTTTTGTGGAATTTACACGATACAATAATGCATCTAATTATTTTCAAACGCTTTGCGTAAATTTCAAGCCATCCAACGATGTGTATTCATTTTAAGAAGTAATTTATATGTTGAAATAGTGTTGTTGCATACTTCTTTACTTTCATTGTTTCACGACTAGTTTTTCAATTATATATATATATATATATATATATATATATATATATATATATATATATATATATATATATATATATATATATATA